>QLTV01001323.1:329580-345413 GCA_003457575.1 Thermophis baileyi | reverse complement strand
TGGAGACTGGACGAAAGTTCTTTAATTCTGCTGGATCCAGGGAAGGTTTCTTGAGGAGGGGTCTTACAACCACTTCCTTTAATGGTTGCGGGAAAGACCCCTCCCTCAAGGACGCGCTGACTAAAGCTTGGAGCCAGCCTCGTGTCACCTCCTTGCTGGCTGAAACCAGCCAGGAGGGGTACGAGTCCAACAAACAAGTGGAGGAATTCATCGCTCCTACAGCCTTGTCCACTTCCTTATTTATGGTTCAGGGGAAGGTGGGAAGCCATGAAAATATGCAAAGACAATATCAATTGCTCTTCTGTTTGTGGGATTCTTAGAAGTATTTTCATGGTAGAAATAAGATGCCAGACTCATCCAACAGGATATTTCCTTTTTGCAGATGACAATAGGTAACAGCCAAGCTTTTGCACTGATCTTTGTTCTTTGCCTCCTCCCTTTGACACAGAGACAAATGTTATTGAACTTTTCTCTACAAGGTAAGTCTAGTTGATCTCTGAGTGAGTATACATAAGCTCAAAGTATGGGTCACTAAAGGATCTGAACATGGTATCTTGGTACTTTTGTGGGATGGGATTGTTAATGACTGTTGACCATTGAAGTTGGGCAGTTAATATATTTCAATCAATCATTCAATCAATCAATCATAATTCTTATAGCCAAAAAGAAAAAAAGTTGGGATCTGCAGTCTACAAATTTACCTGTGATTACTACCTGGGAATTGGACTTAGAAAATCCTAATTGTCATCCAACTTAGGTGGCCATATATCTATCCAAGAAACCTGGGGTGGCAAACAAAAACAGAGGATTACCTTAAAAAAAAAAACCCAACTAAAACTGCACTGAGTCTCAATAAAAACATGAAGTCACTAGACACAATAAGGCTGAACCTGATTAATACTTACGTAGATGGAATTCCTCCAGGGAATTAAAAAGCCGTAGACTAGAATAGCTAAAAAAAAAAAAAATCCCAAAAAAGCCATTGGCATATATCTGAGGGTATCCATGAAATCTAAGAGTCAAGCTTTCCTAAAAGGAATTTTTTTTTTTTACTACCTAAGAGTTTTTGCATAATGCAGCTTCAGAAAGCCTGCATTATACAAAATCAAATTATTTTGTTTGATCACCCAGTTTTACAAGAATGATCATTAAGAGCCATAGAGAAATTTACACTGCTATAAATTTCAAATAAAAGAGAACTACTGACAAGATTTTGACCCAGTATTATAACCAAGACTAGCAGGAAACACAACTGAGGATCTGGATAGAGAGCCAACCATCAATTATCTGATTAACGTTTGCATTAAAATATTCCACTTTTTAAAATAGAGGTTGACTAGCAAGTCAGATCCCCTGGTATAGATGGCTGGGAGTGGGGAGAAACTTAGTACATAAAATCATGCTTATATATACTTGGGAATAAAAACTATCTGGGTTAGTAAACCTATTGGGTATTAGCTTGCTGCTTAGGGCTTTCTCACATCTGTATTATAAATATATATTCCAGTAAAAGGTACTGAACCAAGGAGAAGTTAACTACATTTTAGCTAAGGATTTTTAGCTTTTGAGAATCCGGATCTCAATCTGGTGAGTCTGTCATTCAGTGAAACCTGGCAACCTTGAAAAACGCAGGTTGAGTGAACCATGGTTCATATAACCTGGGGAAAACATGATATGAATTCAGTTTAAAATAGTGATATAAAAAAGATATCTGTTAGATAGTGGGTAGAGATGACAGGAGACAGACTTCCAAAGCAGCTCTTTATTTCAGCTCTTGTGTAAGCAACCAGCAAAGAGCAGTCTGACAGCTGGCCCTTTTATAGGGAGCTGTCAGACAGACCAGCCAATAGCGTTTGAGCTTTTTCCCGCTCAAACGCTTGACCTGGTTGGAAACATGCAACACAGTTTAAACAGTTAGAACATAACAGTACAGATAGTCCTTGACTTACAACTGGATGCTTAACGACTGGCTCAGAGGTGGGATTCAGCAGGTTCTGACCAGTTCTGGAGAACCGGTAGCGGAAATTTTGAGTAGTTCGGAGAACCGGTAAATACCACCTCTGACTGGCCCTGCCCCCATCTATTCTCTGCCTGCCGAGTCCCAGCTGATCTGGAGGAAATGGGGATTTTGCAGTAACCTTCCCCTGGAGTGGGGTGGGAATGGAGATTTTACAGTATCCTTCCCCTGCCACGCCCACCAAGCCAAGCCACGCCCACAGAACCAGTAGTAAAAAAAATTGAATCCCACCACTCTGGCTGCTGTCATCTACCCGGCATCCAGAGGATTGCAGCCTGGATACAGTAGCCTTAAGATTTAGCTTAACTGGGGCTAGGTTGGCAGTGTTCCAGGGATAAAGTAGGGTTGTTAACTGTTTCCAGCAGTTTGTGTACTTTAAAAATTGGTAAAATGATGCCATTGCTTGAATTAAACAAGTTCTTCTTTTTTCTTTTTTTTTGATGCAATATATCATCGCAGCTCTTTTGGGCACCTAGCACCAGATTTCTGACTACAGTTGTCCAAAGCTCCCCTTTTCTTTTCTCTCCTTGCTCTTTTAGTGCAGCGTAGCTTCTGCACCCTCAGAGCTGGAAAGGCCATCAAGCAGTTGGCTTAAGCTTCACACAATCTTGTTGTGGGGTTGGCAATTCTTCCAGCATTGTAAAGTCTGACATGCTTTTTGGGGGTGGTGGGAAGGAAGACGGGGGGGGGGGAGCTGAAAAGCAAGCCCAAAGAGAAGGAATAACCAGCCACTCTTGGCTCTACAGAGAACACAGTTTCTATATCTTCCTGTTTTGTATCTTGCTATTGAGCAAAAGAATAGCAAAGTCTGACTTAAACAGGAAGCCATCAAAACAGGAATATATGAATTAGATTCAGTACTTAGGTCAGTCCAAGTAGCTATTCAAGAGTTAGTGGTGTCATGGTTAGAAGCAATGGTAAAACAAGATATGGATTTAAAACCAGAAATATTTTGTTGGGTATTTCAAAGGGAATACAATACATATTTAATTTTACACATGTTAACAGCTGCTGGAATTGTGTTTGCACAACAGTGGAAAAACAAAGATATGAAAATGAATAAAAAAAATATTACAATGTGCAGAAATGAATAAATGGACAATTAAAATCAAGGAGAAGACTTCAAATACTTTTTAATGTGGGATTTGTTTTATCAATGGCTAACTAACAGAAACAGAAGTTAGAAATCTAAAAGTATGAAAGAAAACACCAATTATGGTGTAAGGAAAGGTCACTAAAATGTATAAGCAAATATTATTAGTATTTGATCATTATTAATGTGTAGATAACTGAGGGACATTACACACACACACCCAAACTATGACAGCGCCAGGGAAACACCAAAAGAATAACAACAGTTTTCCCCCAAAAGACCAGTTTTTTCCCTAGGGACTGGAAAGACAAAGACACTGGACAGCGCCAGGGAAACACCAAAAGAATAACAACAGTTTTCCCCCAAAAGACCAGTTTTTTCCCTAGGGACTGGAAAGACAAATACACTGGAATAAAAACCATCAAGGCATTGTGGGAAGTATTAGCATAAAGGACAGTGCCAGAAACCTCACAGAACCAGAAACCATAAAAAACAGTGCCAAGAAACTCAAGCCAGCCCTTCCCCCTATAAGAAAACCTCAGGGAAAAGCACCAGCTAAATTCTTAAGACAAGGGGAATCAGAAGGCTAAAAATAGTTCACCTGGAACTCCCCTTTTCCTGTTTCCTGGCAGAACTAACCCCCAGGATAGGAAAGACAAAAGACCTGGGACCAAGATTAACCTAGGAATACAGGAAAACAAAAGCAGGGCAATCAGAAACCTGCAGGAGCTCACAAAGCCACACACAAATGAACATATGAAAGCAGCCATAGAGTCACATAAAGTGATTAGAAGCAAGAAGCAATTACCTCAAAAACCAGTTACCTCAAAAACCAGTTATCACACAGAAACACACAAAATTGTCAGAAATGGTGTAGGGTCTCCTGCTTGAGCAGGGGGTTGGACTAGATGACTTACAAGGTCCCTTCCAACTCTGTTAATGTTAATGTTTTGTTTTTTTAAAAAAAAGAATAGTACAGGTTATTATTATATTAAGATGATACAACTAATTAAAAAACCAACACTTTTCCTTTTGCTAGGTCCAGGAGTGTGAGATTTTCACTAGCAAACTTGGCAACTTTAAGACTTGTGGACTTCAACTCCCAGAATTCTCCAGCCAGCTATGCTGGCTGGAGAATTCTGGGAGCTGAAGTCCACAAGTCTTAAAGTTGACAAGTTTGGGGACCCCTGCTTTGGACTAATACCAGGAGATGCTAAGATGCATGCATCCGTGCAGTTGTTAAGTGACACAGTTGTTAAGTGAATCTGGCTTTACTTGTCAGAAGGTCGCTAAAGGGATCACGGGACACTGCAATGGTCATAAATATGAATCAGTTGCCAAGTATCTGAATTTTGATCACATGACCCTGGGGATGCTGGAACGGTCATTAAGTGTGAAAAATGGTCATAAGTCACTTTTTTCACTGCCATTGTAACTTTGAACAGTCACTAAACGAATAGGACCAACCTGCACTTAAAAGCAAGATCACAAATAAAACATTTCCTAAAAACAATATTTTTTTTTAAAAAAAACATTTCCTAAAAACAATAAAAAAAATTTAAAAAAAACATTTCCTAAAAACAATTAAAAAAAATTTAATTCCCCCACCCTAAAAACAACAAAATGTCCTGAAAAAAATTAACAATAAAATATCCTTTAAAAAAAACCCATTAAAAGCATAAAGAAAAAAACAACCAGCCACTTACCAGCAGGCAGAATCAGCTGCTCTCCGATGAGATGGATGCTGGAATGATGCAGCAGGCAACCAGACGCTCCGGAGTCTGGCTGAAGGTAAGCTGGACTGGAGGCACACAGGGACAACCCAGTTAGCTAGGCCCGCCTGGCATGAAGCTGAGGCGGCTTAGCCAGCCAGGCGAGGCCAGGGACTGGGGGGGGGAGCGGCAAGAAAGTCCTCAGCTGAGTGCTGCCGGGCTTCCGGTCTATGAGAGTCTGGGGACTGGCTGAGGCCTTCCTTACTGCCATTCCCGGGGCTCGCGTAGACTGCGAAGGCCGGCGCCGCTCTTGGTAGTTTCCCTTGGAAGTCTCCCTCCGAGCGGCGCAGGGCAAGGAAGGCCTCAGCCATTCCCGGGGCTTGCATAGACCACGAAGCCTGGCGCCCCACGAAGTCTCCCTCCGAGCGGCGCCGGGCTTTCCGGTCTACACGAGCCCCAGGAATGGCAGCAAGGAATGCTACCGCTCTTGGTAGTTTATTCCCGCCCCCCTACCGTCTGTGCCCGCAGCCGTAGGCTTACTTACCTTTAGGCAGCTGCAGGAGGAGGCAGCAGTAACTCAGGTAGGCAAGCCTGGAAGTCAGGAAGTGACGACGCGAGGGCAAGAGGCCAGACTGTGTGGTGACCACGGTATATATAGGACTCTCAGAGGTGGGACGATTGGCGAGTCAGTGAGCGGCGGGCAGGTAGGCAGGCGGGACAACCATGGTACGGACGGGTGGGGTGAGCGAGTGAGTCAGTGAGCGACGGATGGGTAGGAAGGCGGCGCATGCGCAGTGCTGAAAACTCGGCTTCTGCGCATGCGTAGAAGAAAAAAATCAGAAAACATTCCAAAAAAAGATGGCAGTGCCCATGGACCGGCACCAACAGAAGAACCGGTTCCGTGATATCATCGTGACGTCACCAGTGGGTCGCTACCGGTTCAGGTGAACTGGTCTGAACCGGGAGGAACCCACCTCTGTTAACAACATGATTCCTCCAAGATGGAAACCTAATTTTCTTATCACATCACCTATGCAAACTAGTCATTCAAAGCAAGAATGTCTACATCATAGTTCATTGATGCTTTAAAACAATTCTTCAGTTCTAGAGACATTTATTGCTCTAAAACAAGTATTTAGCAATAGCAATAGCACTTATATACCACTTCACAGTGCTTTTACAGCCCTCTCTAAGCGGTTTACAGAGTCAGCATATTGCCTCCAACAACCTGGGTCCTCATTTTACTGACCTCAGAAGGATGGAAGGCTGAGTCAACCTTGAGCCTGGTGAGATTCGATCTGCCAAATTGCAGGCAGCCGGCAGTCAGCAGAAATAGCCTGCAGTACTGCACTCTAACCACTGCGCCACCGCGGCTCTTAGTAGTAATTAAGAGGTTATGCTAGAACCTAGATCTTACTACTTACTGAGTTGTGCTCCTAGATCTAATGAAACCCATCTTATCCATAATTTATTTCTTATAGTAGCTAAGCAAGAAATAAGTATCATTAGGGCAAGCTTGTTAGAAATACAGACAAAAAGTGAAAGAAAAGAAACAAATAAAAAAAGAACATTGCCTCCCCCTGCCTCCCTAGTAGTTAGCATGTTTTTTTTTTAAAGAGTTGTCTTTCTAATATATTTTATTTCCCCTTTCAGTATTCCTCTTGGGGCTCAAATGTAAAATGCCATGTTTCCATGCTATACATGTGTTCCATTAAAAGATTTGTCTAGCTGGGAAAAGTGCTGCTAAGCATCGAGAAGGAAATTAAATATATAGAATGATAAGCTGCTACTAAGACATATAAAAACAGTTAAATTAATAATGACTTATTCTGAAGCAAAAATTCAATTTTACTGCCTATTATACTATCTTTGCATGTAAAGTTGCTTTAATGCAGAATAGCAGCTCTCAAAAAATTCTGTTTTATTGGGATCAAAAATTTATGATATCCTGAGGCATGAGGAGCAAGGAATAAGGCAAAAGAACCACACTTTTTTTAATTAAGCTTAATGCTCTCTGAAACAGAACATATTTAAAAGTTTTTATTGTTATTCCTGAGAGGAGACATGATGGCATGGAAGTGTCTGATGTCATCAACCTTCTTCTATGACAGTGACAAGGCCTATTTCAGTTATTTGGAAGGCTCATGATTCTGCAATAGGGTCAAAGAATATCTATCTTGGTTCCAGAAAAGGCAGACGTTTTCTATGTTAATGTAAGGTGTTCTTCAGTTGTCTAGGCTTCCAGTCACAACTCTATGTGACCCATTTATCAAGAAATAAGAAGACCTATAGCCATGATGGCGAACCTATGGCACGCGTGCTGGAAGTGGCACGCAGAGCCATCTCTCCGGGCATGCAAGCCGTCGCCTGTTGCTCTTCCGGGTTCCGGCGTGCTGGCCAGCTGGTCTTCACGTGTGCGGGAGCACCGGAAACCGGAAGAGCAGCCACCCGGTGTGCATGTGCGTGCCGGGAAAATGATCTTCTGGTTTCTGGCACGCGCATGCGCACCGGCCAGCTGGTCTTCGTGTGCGCATGCGTGCCATAAACCGGAAGACCAGGTGGCACACTGGAAACGAAGATCATCTTCCCAGCACACACATGCACACCGGGCAGCTGCTCTTCCGGTTTGTGGCATGCGCACATGCGCGCACACTCCCATTTCGGCACTCAGTGCCGAAAAGGTTCGCCAACACTGACCTATAGATATAGCCCAGTGCAAGTAGTCAGTGCAAACATATAGTCTTTAGGAGGGCGATTCCCCAGGTTATTTTGACCCAAAATCAAAGCATGCCATGGGAGCTGCATTGGGAGCAAAAGTTAGTTACAATCTGTATACTCATTTCATACTCAAATATACTCAGATATAATGTTCTTTGATATTCTCTTTTCTCATGATATATCTCTGATAACTCTGATTTGTCTTTTTTTTGGGCAGGTAGGACTACTTGCAAATACATCTTGCAAATTGAAGTTGAAAGAATTTGAAAGAAAACATCAGCCAATAATAAAGTTAGAGCTCTTGGAGCCATACTAAAGAGATTCAAATTACATATTTGGAAAGTTTAGATTTACTTGACCATTGACTTGAAAAAACAAAACATCTATACTCCTCAGTTCCTAGACTCTTGGCTAGAAACTGAATTTCTAGAAAATAATCTACAAAATTATATTTTATATGAATTAAATGTTGGATTATTAGATGATGATGATGATGATGTCTTGTTTATATCTTTTGCAATTTTTAAAAAACCTGTTAGCTGCCCTGAGTGTACATTTGAGACAGACCAATGGATACAAACAAACAAACAAACAAACAAAAACACTAACAAATATAATGTGATATCAATCAAATGAACAAATTAATTTTCTTTCATGGAGAAATGTTTACAACAACCAAGTCCACACACAGTGTTATACCTGCAGATGTGAGGACATCATTCAAAACTATGATCTTAGTTTGAAGTACCCAATTTATTTTCTTTAAACTCTTTGCCTGTGCATATCTGTAGAATGGGAATAATGCAAGATTACAAAATTAATGAAGGTGAATACTGTTCATAAATGCTATTAATAGAGTGATAAAAAGAACAGAACACTGCCAACCAAATATGCCTTATTTGAAATTTAGAAGAAGTGAAATTCAGGTTAATATTTTGCTTGGTTTATAAAACGAGAAGTGACATAACATTAGCTGACATAACTGTAGCTGCAATGAATCACTATTATGTTTTCCTATTGTGAAATATTTAATAATTTATGTTACTAGTGCAGCCAAAGCACTTTGCACATGCCTCAATATACTGCTACCATTATTATTTTATGAATTCTTCTAATACAAGAATCATTATCTCAGAGTGAAAAATGGTTTCGAGGAGAAGTCATGGAGATTCTTAATCAAAAGTAAACTCTGCGTAAGTGTTAAATTTGTAGTCAAAAGAAGGCTCTTTGATTATGCCATCCCGTTCCATAATTTATGAAATAATTTGGATCAGACATAAACATAAAAGAGTTATCTTGTCACAGAATGTGAAAATGTTCTAATAAATCAGTGTAACCTTGATAACTTTTGTCTCTTCTTTAATCTGTATCCAATTGTTCTTTACAGTAAATACATCATAATTAGTCCTGAATAATGTTTATGAACATAACAGCTGATAAGTGAGGGTATTTTTTTTTTTTGCTTAGTTTAATCATCTACATGATAAACAAAAGGGATTCTGCTGAAAATAAAATACAAGGTAAATGTGGCACTTAGAGGGTTAAGCAAGATCTCAGAATCTAAGTAAATATTTAAATGAATTGTTCCAAGACTAGGAAGGAGAATAAGAAAGTCTCTCAATTTAGCTAAGTATAAATTACAGAGCTTTATATTAGCTGTCAAATTATTTTTGTCCTTGTATTCAAGTACTCCATTCCTTTGGTAATGCTACATGTGATTTTCAGATATTTGTCTTGTTTCAGGCTTGGCAAGTAATGAAACTAAATGGTTTAAAAGTTTGCATATACCATTTTTACCCAGCCCCCAGAAAAGACAAGTGACTTGATGGTTATTACAAGGTACAGCTTCCATCCAACCTGCCTGCAAATCAGAATGAAGAAATGAATGAAGAAATAAATCTTATATTGTACTGTATTCACAAAGAATTCTAGATATCTGGGACAATGCTATTTTTTTTAAAAAAAATTCCTTGCTATGGAAGGCATATGTCTTATGAAAATCAGTTACATTTGTAGAAACAATCCATAGAGTTAAAATAGAATCGCCCTCACCTATCACGGTTTTGCCTGATATCAAAATGTTTTAGTGGAGAGCGTTCTTATTCAGTGGCTCAGCCTGCTGTACTCTGTTTCAGAATACTCCATTCCATTTCTGCTTCTTCTGATTTTATTTTATTTTTTCTTTCTACAAAATCAGTCAGTAATCTGTGGGTGCTGAGCATGTTGTCCCCCCCCCCTTTTTGGGGGGCCTCTGGCTGTAAATTAATAAGGTGAAAGTATGTTCAGTTCACACTGACTGCATTTTTGGAATGCATCAGCAGTGGGTTGCTCCCGGTTCGGCCCGGTTCTAAGAACCGGTAGCGCCAGTGGTGGGACACTCCGCCCACCCGCCCGGGATGCTTCTGTGCATACGCAGAAGCATTGCACACGCGCAAGCGCGTGCAAGCGCGTGTGCAAACCGGTAGTAAAGGGTTTTAGAACCCACTACTGGAATGCATCTTTCCATAAATGGTAGGTTCTTTTTCAAATCTCTTATTTGAGTAATGCTGCTTTGGCTATGGAAGATAATGAGTTTGTTACTAGCAGATATTAGATAAATACTGCAATTTAACATATGACCATTTCACAGTCCATGATTTTTGATATCAAAATATGGCCTTTGTCTTCAATACAGATTTCCATATGTTGGAAAAGTCTGTAGAGATTCTCAGTCATCCAGGTCATGGTTGTCCCAAAGGTGCTTTTTTGTTTTTGTTTGGACTTTCTTGTTTTTTCTTTGAAGACGTTTCACTTCTCATCCAAGAAGTTTCTTCAGCTCTGACAGGATAGTGGGGGAATGGAAGGATTTATATTCCTTGCAAACAGCTGGTCATTTGCATCCTTTTAGAGGGTCTTTGAAGCACTTGGAGGTTTATCTGTGTCCTCAGGGTCACCTGAGTAGTGCTCCTGGTTCCTGTAGTCTGCAATTTTTTCCCTCTGGAAATCCATTCCTACTCCCACACCATTCAAAGGGTGTTCATCCCAAATTGTATAGCTAAAAGTCTGTAGAGATTCTCAGTAATCCAGCTCATGGTTGTCCCAAAGGTGCTTTTTCAGGAGGCAACTGAACTTTCTTGCTTTTTCTTTGAAGATGTTCCTGTCAGAAGACATTTGACAGGAATGTCCTGTCAGAGCTGAACGATCCTGTCAGAGCTGAAGAAGCTTCTTGGATGAGAAGCGAAACGTCTTCAAAGAAAAAACAAGAATGTCCAGTTGCCTCCTGAAAAAGCACCTTTGGGACATATGTTGGAAAGTTTCAAGTCCATCCAAAATTACTGCATGCAGGAGAAAGCTTAGCTAGAAACATTCTTCATATTATATTCATTTATACATTTTAATGCTGTTTTTCCTCACAAGAGCCCAATGTTAGACACTGAAGCAATGTGAGCTTTACCCCCATTAAAAAAAGTTAGATAATTTAATCCAAAAAGAAACAAAGTGTGAATGAGAAGCCGCTCCAGATTAAGGTCACAGGATTTTTTTTTCTCTTTTACCTAGAATCAGTTCCAAATTCTTTTTCAACATCTTATCCAATTATCAATCATCTACTTTTGAAAATGAAATTTAAAATAAAATGTACTGGCATACATGGATTAAAATGCTGGGTTGGTGCTGGGAGAAGGAGGAAAACTGGAGAATGTAACAGAAGAGACAGATTTAAAAGGGTCTAGGACAACTCACTGCAGCCAACTCAGCATGGCCAACTCGCCGTGGGACAAGAGTTACACTAATATGAAAGAAATGGTGGAATAGAATCACTAAAGAAAGGATGCAAAAGGAGGGAAAAAATAAAATATGAATGACAAAAAATTAAAATAATTTGAAAATTATTTTAAATAATTAAATTAAATTGTTGAATTCACCCGTGACGAGTTGTCCTGCAGTGAGTTGGCCACAGTGAGTTGTCCCACAGCAAGCTGACCATGGTGAGTTGGCAGCAGTGAGTTGGTTGTGGCAAGTTGTCCCATTCGGGATTAAAAAGGGCAATTAAGAAAATTAAAAAGAAAAGTGGAGGTGGTGGGAAAAGAGATGATGGTAGGCTGGGACAGGCAGAGGAAGCAAAAAGATACAGTAATATGAAGTGGAAGGAATCTGGGAATTAAAAGAAGAAATTATACAGGTAGTATAAGAGCTTTTTCCAACTTGTACCTACCCACAGCACAGGGGAAAATGTATGATATTGTATTTGTCTTGTCTTGAACCAATGAGTAAAGTAAGCTTGAATTATTCTTACCTGTACCAGTGCTAATAGTATTTTTTTCTTTCTTAAATCAATAACATCCAATGACAGCTTCAAGTGTAAAAAATCTGTTATGTTTTGGCATATCTTATATCAGAAGTTCAGTGAAGTGACCAGTAGTAGCTGAAATTAAAGATACATTTTCTGGCTATTTCAGGCTGAGCACAGGATCCTTCTTTTGTGAACCCTAGCCCCATTTTAGATGAATGTAAATGGCTTCCTGCTATGGACCCTATAGGATACTAGGACACAATGATGTTTTATGTAGTCTATGTAACGATGGAAGAAATTGGTAGCTGGTAAATTGAAATGATAGTTTATCAAAATTGCTCAGTAGTATTAGATAGCTCAGCCAACAGTACTGTTGCAATTGTCTTGCTACTTTTGGGTTGGTTGAAATAGCACACAAGTGGAATGACAGGAACCTCTCCACATTCCCTCCTGAAAAAAATAATGAGGAATCTTGACGTAGGCATTTGTAGACAGACAGACAGTCAGACAGACAGATGATAGACAGATGACAGACATGATGATAGGCAGGCAGGCTGGCAGGCAGGCAGGCAGACAGATATAGATAGATATGAGTCATGGGGCGCAGTGGTTAGAATGCAGTATTGCAAGCTAATTCTGCCCACTGCCAGCAGTTCGATCCTGACCACCAAAAGGTTGACTCAGCCTTCCAGCCTTCCAAGATCAATAAAATGAGGACCCAGGTTATTGGGGACAATATGCTGATTCTTTAAACTGCTTAGAGAGGGCTGTAAAATACTATGATGCAGTATATGTCTAAGTGCTATTAATATTGATAGATAGATAGATAGATAGATAGATAGATAGATAGATAGATAGATAGATAGATAGATAGATAGATAGATGATAGATAGAGATAGAGATAGAGATAGAGATAGATAGATAGATAGATAGATAGATAGATAGATAGATAGATAGATAGATAGATGATAGATAGATGATAGATAGATAGATGATAGATAGATAGATAGATAGATAGATAGATAGATAGATAGATAGATGATAGATAGATAGATAGATAGATAGATAGATAGATAGATAGATAGATAGATAGATAGATAGATAGATAGATAGATAGATAGATAGATAGATAGACAGACAGACAGACAGACAGACAGACAGACAGACAGACAGACTGTATTCAGCAGTGGTTATGACAGAATAGGAATAAGAGGAGTGGCACAGGAAAAGCCTAGGGATGATGGATAGATTCCTGCAGTTATTGCTACTCTATTTTTGCTACGATGCTGGATATGCAGATGTTTTTCCTTCCTGGCTGATGACATGCTGAAGTGGGATGATAGCAAAACTGGAGGACTCTATGAAAGATTTTGCTGAGACACATAATCAGGGCAGCACTAATCAGCAGCAACTCGAGACAGATGTAATAAAGGCAGGATGGGGGATAGCAAAAGGGACAACTGATTTCATGCCAGTATAGTTTTCTGTTGAGTCACAGGTGGGGAGAGACCACAGTGGGGAAATCCCCTAAATGATTTTTACAATTGGCCAAAATGAATGGCAAAATAATATTTCACAACATGGTCTGAATGAGAACTGTATGAACTAGACAGTAAAAAAAAGTCCTCTATTAGTGTCTTTTGGTCTGTTTGTTCAACAACCATATACCTTTGTGAGAGAGAAAAGTTTGGAGCTTCCAAGATCTATTGTGTTCAGTTTTTTGCAACTTTTCAAGTTTTGGGCCTGGCACTCTATGAAACCTTTAGAACCATCTTATAAATTACTTGTAGTGTCTTGTTCAGCCAGACAACATTACTGAGAACTAGACAAACATTAAATCCTAACCCTAAACTGAATATTAATTTTGTAATTTTATTCAATGAGAATTAATTACCCCCCAACCCGCCCCCTGAATTTCCTCAAAAGGCAAAATATTTATATAACAATCCTCTTCATTATGAATTCCTTATTATGCTTTTCAATATTGTCTTGATGGGTTTACAAACTTATTGCTATGTCTGATTAGTCTTGCAAAGATGCTAGGCTACCTATTCCCCACAACATAACACAACAAAATACCCCCCCCCACACACACACAAATGTATGAACCTACTGTAACTGTACTACAGAAAAGAAAGTATGGTTTACATTTTCTGATCTGCAGTTTATTGGGTTGTCTTTTTTGTGAAGTAGGGGATGATGACTTTGCCTTTTACCCAATTAAATAATCACAGTATATGTATACAGTAATAGAGAAAGAAACTTTTAGCATTGTAATTCAGGGCAGGGAAGCACATGAAGTTCAAAATCTAAAGTTCTAACACAGAAGACTAGGATCAAACACACGCTTGGATCAAATTGAATATTAGCTCCTTTGCAGATTTGTTCCTTGTTCAAAATGTAATGTGTAACGTTTCCATCATTTTCTCTTCCTAAATTCCATGTAATTCTGCTTGGGGCAGGGGTGGGGGAAAGATGTGTAGCACCCCATCAACAGATCCAATTACCACTTTGGGAAACAATTTTCAGATGGGACTGTGGGGAAAAGAGTAACTTTTTCTCTCTAGCTTTGCCTTCTCCGAAAATTGCTGTTGCTGGGCACTCTGCCCCCAAATGGGAATGAAGGAAGGGGGAGGAGGAAAAACCTTTTAACTGTCAGAAATTGATTTTTTTTTAATATTTGGAAAAGCAAAGAGCAAATTTCCTTTCTCTAAAAATCACTGTTCATGTATCAATTTTAAAAAACAGGGATATAGGCAGGGGTATAATCCAGCAGGTTCTGACAGGTTCTGGAGCACCGGTAGCGGAAATTTTGAGTAGTTCGGAGAACCGGCAAATACCACCTCTGGCTGGCCCCAGAGTGGGGTGGGAATGGAGATTTTGCAGTATCCTTCCCCCAGGAGTGGGGAGGGAATGGAGATTTTGCAGTATCCTTCCCCTGCCACGCTCACCAAGCCACGCCCACCAAGCCACACCACGCCCACAAAGCCACGCCCACAGAACAGGCAGTAAAAAAAATTGGATTTCACTACTGGATATAGGGAATCCATAGCTCCAAAAGATATCCCTGATCTGGATAGATTTGTAAACTTAGCTAGACCTAGGAATGTCTAGCAGAGTATATGATTTTTTCCAGTTTCACCTAAACATGCCAAAGGTGATTTGGTGTATTCTACGCAGTCCCTAAGCTGATTTCACCTGTATTTACCTAGTCCAGATGCAATATCTTACAGAGAACTGGAAAGTGTTCTGCCAGCCTTTCAAAATTGTTTAGGGGACATTGATTGATCAAATAACTAGGACCTGACAATTTATCTCACACAATGGAGTTAAATGAGTTGCAATCAATATCTGCCTTGGCTGGAATCCATGTAGTTCTAGCCACCATATACACCCCATATGACAGGGATCCTCATTCTGTCAAGGATCTTGGAGTACTCATATCTAATGATCTAAGTGCCAAAGCCCACTGTAACAACATTGCCAAAAAGGCACTAAGAGTAGTCAACTTAATCCTGCGTAGCTTCTTCTCTGGCAACATTACACTGCTAACTAGAGCATACAAAACGTTTGCTAGACCAATTCTCGAATACAGCTCACCTGTCTGGAACCCGCACTGCATATCGGATATTAATACAATTGAGAGAGTCCAAAAATATTTCACGAGAAGAGTCCTCCACTCCTCCACTTGCAACAGAATACCTTATTCCACCAGACTTGAAATCTTGGGCTTAGACAACTTAGAACTATGACGCCTTCGGTCTGACTTAAGCGTAGTACACAAAATTATCTGCTACAATGTCCGACCTGGCAATGACTACTTCAGCTGCAACCGAAACAATACAGGAGCTCACAATAGATACAAACTTAATGTAAACCACGCCAAACTTGATTGCAAAAAATACGACTTCAGCAACAGAGTGGGCAATGCCTGGAATACGCTACCTGACTCTGTAGTTTCTTCCCCAAATCCCCAAAACTTTAACCTGATACTGTCTACTGTTGAGCTCACCCCATTCCCAA
>QLTV01001323.1:313145-328125 GCA_003457575.1 Thermophis baileyi | reverse complement strand
AGCACCGATCTAAGTGTAGTTCATAAAATTATCCGCCACAACGTCCTACCTGTCAATGACTACTTCAGCTTCAACCGCAACAATACACGAGCACACAATAGATACAAACTTAATGTAAACCGCTCCAAACTCGTCTGCAGAAACTACGACTTCAGCAACAAAGTGATCAATGCCTGGAATTCACTACCCGACTCTGTGGTTTCTTCCCCAAACCTAAAAAACTTTAACCTTAGACTGTCTACTGTCGACCTCACCCCATTCCTAAGAGGTCTGTAAGGGGCGTGCATAAGCGCACCAGCGTGCCTACCGTCCCTGTCCTACTGTCCTATTGTCTTCATCTATCTGTATTCACTTTGATTATGTTTATGATTATACCTATACCTGCTATCTTGTACATGTTTGACAAATAAATAAATAAATAAATAAATAAAATAAATAAAAGATCTTTTTCATCAAAAACCCAAGACCTCCCAAGGAAAGGGTGTCCCTGCTTCACTTCTGAATTAACAGCGTAAGAGCTTCATTACAAAACAAGACTAATCTGTGTTGGGCTGCTGTAACTTTTCCAGCTGAAGAGTTTCTGTGTATTGAAATGGCTTGATGAAGAAGATGCTTCTTTGTTAATTAATTGATGGACCAGATGAATTAATGGATTTCCTGGGAATTTCAGAGGATGTTTTTAATTGCTTTCTTTTTTTCTCCCAAGTGCAAAATTTTGTTTTTTCCATATTATGTTTGTGTTTCTTTTAGGTTTCTCAGAGAGAGCTAGAAAACATTTAAATATATTAATCCTTAAATATATTAAGGGTGTGAATAAGGTTCTATAAGGCAGTATTTTCAGTATTAAGCAAAAACCAAGGACACAGGGGCATAACCTCAAGCTGACAGGAGGGAAGTTCAAAAGTAATGTTAGAAAGTATTGTAAGTGAAGTAGTGGAAGCTTGGAACCAACTTCCAGCGGAGGTATTGGGTCAATCATCAATAACTGAGTTTAAACATGCTTGGGATAAATACATGTTTATCATCCAACAAAATTTAAAATTAAATAAATAAATAATAGTAATAAATATATAAATTAAAAAGAAACCAAACCAAACCAAACTCAAACCAGGTCTTTTGCTGCCTCCAGCTTTCTGTGAGAAAGAAAGAAAGAAAGAAAGAAATTACTATTTACTAATATTATTCTCCATCTCGAGACAAAAAGAATAAGGAAAATATATCAATTGAGAATGTCATTAAAGTAAAATCAAAAGGAACACAGGAAAGAAAGAAAGGAAGGAAGGAAAGAAAGGAAAGAAAGGAAAGAAAGGAAAGAAAGAAAGGAAAGAAAGGAAAGAAAGAAAGAAAGAAGAAAGAAAGAAAGAAAGAAAGAAAGAAAGAGAAAGAAAGAAAGAAAGAAAGGAAAGAAAGAAAGCAAAGAAAAGAAAGAAAGGAAGGAAGGAAAGAAAGAAAGAAAGAGAAAGAGGGAGGGAGGGAGGGAGGGAGGGAAAGAGAGAGAGTGGGAGGGAGTGGGGGAATCTTCCTTTTTCATCCAAGCCTCCTCTTAGGATTTGAAATTCCCAAAGGCCAGTTGCTGGCCTGCAATTCTGGGAATTACAGTACAAATATACCTGGAGGGAGCTAGTAAGAGAACACTGCTATAGATGTGCTTTTAGCAAAGGGTGTCACAAGGGTTTAAACAGGGACACCTGCAGAATTACACCTCCATGTCCAAAGATTAATGAGAAGGATCAGACCATCATTACAGTACTATAAAGCCAAATGAAGCAACTTTCTCAGGTGGCAGTTTTGGGGTGTGTGTTTGTGTGGCAATAGTAATTGTCCCTTTGAGTGCCACTTACATGTTCCTAAGCTACTGATGGCTGACTGCAGGTGTGCTATGCTGTTTTAGGCAGCACTATATTTTGAACTGATCTTCTGTCAAATTAAGCTCAGGCTTACTTACAAAATAATACTGATCCTGATCTTATAACGCATGACCGAGAACGACAAATGTTACCCATTTTATATATACTGATCTATATGTGACTTTTATTATTTAAAGTAGAAAAATAATGAAGACTGCAAGCTGACCTCTTTGTTTCCCCCTCTTTCTGCTCAGAGGCTGACTACAGTTAGGAATGAAAGGGTCTCTCCTGTTCTATTCCTTCTGGCTTTTTACCTTTAAACTGGATTTGGCTTTCAAGTGGTCACTTGGGTATCTTCTTCCCTTGTTATTCATATCAGCACCTTTCCAGTGTGACTATGGAAGTGATGTTCTTGCTCACATAAATAAGTTACATAGTGGCTGTACCTTTCCCCTTGCCCAGAATTTCAAAAACTTGTTTTATGTTGTTATGATCCTTCTTATTTGGAGAACAATTAGCTTTTTCTGCTTAAGACAACAAGCTCCTACTAAAGTAATCATGTAAGAAAGAAAAGTTGCATTTTTTGACCTTTCATTTTAAGGGATGCAAAGTACAACCAGAAATATGTCTTGGGTATATAGAAAGGAAAATATTGTCCCACTCCAATCATTGGCCTCTATTGACTAGTTGCTTACTGTGATTGGCATATGCCTAGGAAGAGCCCATAATCTGGTTTTGTTTTTATGTTTTCACTAACATAGTAGGGCTATAAGGAACATTAGTCAGCTAAAAAGTAAAGACAGTTGTGGGACTCTTTTTTCTTTCAAACTTAAAACAAAATCCAATTTAAATTTCTAAAGTATGTATTTGCATTTCTTTCCCAGCCAAATTATTCCTTATTTGAAAGTCTTTTTTTTCCTTCCTCCAATATTTTATAGATATTTAAGATAATATGATAGGTAGAGAAGAAATAGAACAGTACAACCACTTTTTCAACATTCAATAAAGAATCACATTAAGTTTTATTAAGGAACGTAAAATGGATTATAAACAAGTTCCCTTAATATTAGATTTCTGGTTTTTTTAACTCTCCTCCTAGTAGATTCCTCATAACTTACATTTTACAACATATCTATAATCTGCCAAGACTTGCTTTCCCTGGCACTAAATATATATTCATAAATGTGTCAGTCTGACGGTGGCAGCTTTTTCTAGGGCTAGGACTCTAAGCTTCCCTCAGTTCTATCTTTCCACCCACACTGCCCCAATGTCTTTTTTCTCATTTTCCCCTCCCCGTCCCCCTGGAATAGAAATAGAGAGGATGTGCCCAGCATTACCGTGCTTTGAGTGATGGTTCCAATACCCCATTACCACACCATTCTAATACTGTCTTTTCTTTTTGAAGCCCTCAAATCTTTCTTAGGCCCTGGGAACAAAGCTATGGTGGTGAAGCAGGAGATATTACTTGAACCTGGAAAGAACAAATCTCCTTCTCCTAAGCTTGGGAAACACATACTACCTTCATATGTTTATGCTTCTGAGCCCAGAGGCAGAGGAGGTGTCAGGAGGGTTTTATAATCATAGATTCCTTACGATGTGAAGATACACTGCTTTTCTTGTTCATTTACAACAATTCCCCTAAACTCCACTGAAGATGTAACAGAAGAAACCAAGCCACAAGCTCGGAGAACGAACCTTCATCCTCACAATAATTAGTTTTATAGTATGAGTTCTCTTATTTGGCTATGGTTAAATGTTGGTGTTTGGGAATTTTTGATAGGGCCTGCCTGAAATATGCTGCTCTGTGGTCTTATCTGCACTATTTTTATTTTTCTATATGATCCTATCATGTTGGTAATGCAGTGCTCGCTCTTTCTTTTCTCATATACATAATGAATCGTTGTTAAGTTGGAAACTCAAAGATCAGAACTTGTTAAAAAAAAAAGATGCTAACTTAAGTATTGGAAGCTTATTAATGCTACTCACAGCCTGGGCTTATCCATAACATTGAGCCAGAACCATTATGATAAGGAGGATGGAAATTTTTTTAGGAAGAATAGTTGGAAGCATTGAGTATGCTTACTGTAAAGCAGCGGTTCTCAACCTGTGGGTCGCGATCCCTTTGGGGGTCGAACGACCCTTTCACAGGGGTCGCCTAAGACCATCGGAAAACACATATTTCCGATGGTTTTAGGAACCGAGACACCGCATTATCATGCCAAAGGGTCGCGGCATGATGACATCATCGCGCCAAAGGGTCATGGCATTAGGAAGGTTGAGAACCACTGCTGTAAAGGGAAAGAATTTTTAAGGAACCAAGATACCTAACTTCAAGTATCCAAAGGGATGTTATATTATGTTAAGAAGGGGCAGAATTATCCACAGGTCTTAACAGAAGACCAGAAGAAACAATGCTTTACATTACAAGTTTTGGTTGGACATAGAAAAAAACCCCCAATGGTATGGAGTTATTTAACAATAGAACAAATTATCTTAGGAGGTTGCACTTTTTTATACACCTCCTTCTTTACTGGAGGTGTATAAAAAGAATCTGGGTAAACTTTTGCCAGCAGTGGGTTTATGCACTGAGCAGGCAGCTGGACTAAGTAATCTCTAAGGTCCCTTATGTCCTATGAATCTATGATGTTATAGAGTCTGTGAAGATAGAATCTGGAAGCCTGTAGCTTATCACAGTTTCTAAATTCCTTCCTAGGTTGTGTTGCACAACAGGCTAACTTGGTCTACTTAACTATTGTTGAGGAAATTACAGCTGGCTGGGTTCACAACTACATAAAGATAAATGGTTTACAAACCACTGTAGCTTCAATTCTTACAATGGATTAAATGACAAAAAAGAGGAAAAACTACATTTTGGATTAGTATTTTGCTTGAATCTCATCCTTTGTCTTTTTGAACTTAAGTCTCCAGAATGCATGCACACACTTCTTTTTTGGGGGGGGGGGGAAATAGATGTTTGTAACATGGGCTATATGGATAAACTAACCAAACCATGTGTTGTATCTCAAGAGGTCACCTATTTACCCAGCAATTTCCCTTATTTTGATTAAATAATTTTTAAAATATCATGCTGAACAGATGAATCAATAAATACCTACAACTACTCTGAAATGTAAAACCTTAATAAATTGCATTTGCTTCATCAATACCTTCTCCTTTGTTATATTTTATCTCTACATTTAATTTAAATAGACAATTGATTTATTTTTCAGTTGCTTATGAAATCTAAAATAGAAAAACAGAATGGAATAGATGTGGATGTTGCGGGTTGGAGGACAACTTATTGGAACAGAAACTGAAATACCATAAATAGTCAATAGCTTTACGTTACCTAAATATCATTTCCAACATTTATAACTTGATGTAATAGGATATTGGGACACTATAGAAAGCTTAACTTTTTCAATATTTTACTGTTTAGATTGATTTTTTTGCATTCAAATTCAAAGACAAAAGCAAAAGGCTACAAATATGGTGCTCTGTTTGCTGAAACGTGAACCAGAGGTGGGTTCCTCCCGGTTCAGACCGGTTCGCCCGAACCGGTAGCGACCCACTGGTGATGTCACTTTTATTTTTTTTTTATTTTTTTATTTTTTTTTAATTTTTCCAGTTTTTTTTTCTTCTGCGCATGCGCAGAAGCTGAGTTTCTGGCACTGCGCATGTGTTGCCATCTGGTTTTTGGCTTTTTTGGGGGGGGATTTTTTTTTATTTTTTTGCACTGCGCATGCGGCGCAGCCATGCGGTGCGGGAGGAAGTGAACCTGCAGCGAGGTAAGTTAGAACCCACCCCTGATGTGAACCTAAAAGCAATCTTAGAGTAGAAGATAGAATTCTGGACTGTACCACTTGAGACCACAAGCAGGGACATTTTTTTGCCTTTCTGCTTTATGAAAAGCTCCCTTGGTGCGGTAACTATAAAGAGAGTTATACTTTCCTCTAAAGTGCTAAATGGATGTTTCATATGCAGAACTAATATACTATTGAGAAGCATACCAATGAGTAGAAGAGGATGATAGAGGCCAGCAACATAGCAAGATCTGACCAAATAGAAATCTATTTTCTACAAAGTAAGACATATGATTGTTCAGATTTGGGAGAGCATTCATATTTTTTCCCTACATTTTGGCTCAGAGCCATAACAACTGTATTCCTGTTGTTTAAATGACTGAAGGAAATGGCAAGAGTCTAATATTTGTATTATAAGTTATTCTCTAGGCCTAAATTTCTTCTTCAAATCTCTTTTTTCACACAGAACTTTAGAGCTTCCAAGGAAATGAGATATCACAAGCTTCTTTTTTCTGAATAAAACCATAGTTTGTTAGTTTAAAAAATGACTTTTTATTTTCATCCACTTTCATGATTTGTTACTGGTCTGAAATCACTTATTTCTTTTTGTTAAACTGTCAAATGTTTCGTTTCATTTAATCTTCATCGCCTACATACTCAATATAAAAATCTCTCCATGAGAAGCTTCCTGTATATCAGTTCAAGCAATTGATTGACATCAAAGTGAAATACTTTTATCAGGCACACATTTGGTAGGAGTGGAAATCAGGTCCTTGGTATCCTACAAGGAGCTGGACTGACTATCCTGGACCAAGCTAAATTAAAAAAAAAAAGTTAGGGAATTCCTGGAAGCTTGGCATTCACACAAATTAGCCATCATAGAGATAAATGTGTAATGGAATACTGGGACACAAGTATAGAAAGCTTAACTTTTTCAATATTTTATTGTTTAGATTGTTTGCATTTGCATATTTACACACCATGCAAAAGAGACTTAAAAAAAAGCTAAGAAGGAAACAAAAAGACCAGAACATGTCCTCTCCAGCAATCAACCCCAAATAAGCAGGAATTAAACCAGACAAACAATGAAGGAGAGAACAATACCCTAAACAAGGAAATATCATGACACCTCCACCAACATTGGCAGGATAAGCTACTTTCTATAAAAAGGGAGCAAACCCCACACTCATTATCTCTGATGATGTTACCTAGTTATTATTATTAGCGTATGGCATTGTTACAGTAGCCAGGAGACCACAATGCTATTGCAAGGTACCAGCCCAGTTATAGGAAACGCTTGTATGCTTCCCAAGGTGCGTCACAGGAGGGAGAGCTGCCTTCGCACCAGAGAGAAAGACGAGAGGTTCTTCCTGCAGCATCGCCCAAGATCCCCTCCCTTCCCGGAGTTGCCTTGCAAACAGGTGCCACAACTAGGAAGGTTCAGAGCCATCAGGAAGCTGACTACCTGCATAGAGACCAGCTCATCTCCCCACTGAAGTGATACCTATCTACCTACTTGCATAGAACATGCTTTCAAACTGTTAGGTGGACAGAAGCTGAACCAAGTGATAGGGGCTCACCCTGCCATACAGAACTAAGGTTTGAACTGCCAGAGCTGACACCATCTCCAACGTCACTAAGCCACAGAGTCACCACGCCTGTTCTGCTACCTAGCAAACAAGCTTAAAGAGCACCAGGCTCTCCACTGTTGAATGTTGAGTTATATACAGTATATTCTGTTCTGTTAGAAATCTACTAGTTTGTCTTGCAGTAAATGGGCATTTTGTGACTGGCCATTGTGTTTCTGTACCATGTTCCAAATATACTTGCAAACACACAAAAAATATAGTCACTGAGATGATTAGTGGTTATTCTCCTTGGCTGCTTTGGATGGGGTTGTGTTGTTCAGGCTGTTACCCCAATGTTCAAAGCAAAGGTATTGGGTAAGGGTGTGTCTATCTTTCTTTGTAGTCTGTTGTGTATCAGTCACCACAATCAAAGGTCTGTAAACTACTTGTAGGAGGAAAGAATGGCATGACTGAGCCCTTGGGGTGAAAACTACCTGTGCAGCTAGGTAGTTATTATTACCAAGACCTACATTCCAGTGGACACCTGTTCCCATTTCACCCTTGTCTGTGCAAAAATAAGCAAACATGCAAGTGTCTTTATTGTCAAGTGTAAAGGAAAAAGGAAGATAAAAAACCTCTAAACCTATAGCATGAGGGATGTGATAAGAGAAATGAACCTTCCCCAGTTCCCTTCTCTACAAGACATAAGCTTTACAAGTGATAAAGTTGTTGTTTTTTTAAAGGAAGAATGAAAGCATAAAATTCCTTTTGTTACTCCAAGTTGTGACATATGAAAATACAGTGAATAATGAAAAAGAAAAATACAGCTGTTAAATTCATAGAAAAGCAATTTAAAAAAGATTTCCCATAGAAAACTATAAAGTACAATTAAAGGTTATTATTGGTATGGCCTTAATTTAGAACTTTGTTATAAAGTAGTTTCAAGTTGCATAAAAGCACACAATTTACTCAGCATGTACAGAGAACATAAATATCTGAAATAATAATCACCAGAGAGAATAACTGAACATCACATGGAAAAAGAAATTGAACAGTATACTGTAATTCTTTGTTAACTTTTACCTATTTCTATAGAGAATAGATGACCCTTGGACAAATGAGAGTTTTGTACAAATTTTGTTAGCTAGAAAATCTTGTTTCCTGCACAGTACAGCTTAAACTGGGGGCTAATGGGATATAATAAGGCCCACAAGCTTCCAGCCTCTTATTCAACCATGTCTGTTCAACCTTTTTTTCTTCCAGCAAGAAGGAAGGAAGGGTTGCCAGGATCTTTGTGTGCATATATGCCAAAAGTCCTGTGCATCTGATTGAGAGAAATATATTTGAACTGACCACTTGCTGTCAACCTGAGGAACTGGCAGCAGTGAACGGGAGGGTGGGGGCCAGGGGTGGGTTCCAACTTACCTCGCTGCCGGTTCGCTCCCTCCCAGTAACAAAAAATCTGAAAAAAAAAGCCAAAAAAAAAGATGGCGACCGCATGCACAGTGCCGTAAGTCGGCTTCTGCACATGCTCAGAAGGAAAAAAATAAAATAAAAAAAATCCCCCCCCCAATTTTTTTTAAAAAAAAATTAATTTTTTTTTAAAAAGATGGCGGCCCCCACAGACTGGCACCGACTGATCCAGTTCGGTGACATCATCGTGATGTCACCAGTGGGCCGCTACCGTTCAGGAGAACCGGTCCGAACCCGGAGGAACCCACCCCTGGTGGGGGCTTGCCCTCCATTCATTACAGAGGAGAGTTTTGAGGATGGAGTAGCTTATTTATCTTTTTCTCTTTTGACTCCTGTGACAAGGAACTGTTTCCAGCTTCAGAGTGGGGTAATCTCAGGTGGCAACATTTCCATATTCTCTGACATAGAAGCTAAGTAGAGTCAGACCTGGTTATTAGTTGGATGGGAGACTGCCACAGAATTCTGGAACTATAAAGGACATTAGGAAATTGAAAAAAAAAATCCTGAAAAAGGCAGTGGCAAGCAATTCCACCTTGTTGTG
Organism: Thermophis baileyi; assembly: GCA_003457575.1. Taxonomy (NCBI): domain Eukaryota; kingdom Metazoa; phylum Chordata; class Lepidosauria; order Squamata; family Dipsadidae; genus Thermophis; species Thermophis baileyi. The sequence goes on along the minus strand of QLTV01001323.1, from coordinate 318,893 downwards.
AAGAACAATATTGAGAAATGGCCATTTGGTAACCCCACGCTGAGATTGAGAAACTTTATCTTATCTTTGGAGGGTGTTAAGAGAGATCTGAGGAGTGTGACAGTCTCCTAACCAAAGACAATCCCATTTTTGTTTCTACTGCAAGGAAAATCTTATGAAGCACCATCAGTGCAATCCAGGGAAACCCAACCAGCCAGCCTCTTCCTTGTAAAGCAGTTGTTAACTACTTCTTTCTATAATTCTTCTGGTTGGCTGTAGTGTCCATATCCTTGCCATTGTAGTGCCTTCCTCTTGTTTTTCCAATCCTTTTTCCTCTGCTGTTATGAGAATTTTCTTAGATTATAAATCTATAAGTAAGAGCTGTCTTATGGTAGCTGTTTTAAACTGAATGTATGTAAGAGGATTTAGGCGCTTTATTGAGTGACTGAAAAGAAAGCTAGAAATGCTTAGCATAACTATAGTTTGTATGTAAATAAATTCCACTGTTGAATATGGATGTTGTATGTAGTTCATGGAACAAGAATTCACTGCTGAATGAATCATGTCCCACCCTTCCCCCGTCTGCTGAAACTAAGACATCCTTTTTTTTAATCAAATGGTCATCTATCAAGAAGAGAAAGCCTAGTGTTGCACTAAAATAATTGACAGCTTGATAGCTGTGAAACAATTTCACTCCTATAAAATGCATGGCTTTTCCAATAACAGTAAGTGCAATAGGTAAGGTTTTATGGCAAGGCTTGCCTTTATGACAAAGATGATGGAGATCTAATTTCTGCCTGTAGCCACCTGAATTTCTTTTAGTCTCAAGCTTGCTGTCCTTCAAACGATTGCTAATCCAGTCATTTCTTCCATGAATAAACGAGCTATGAATATGCATATCAACCCGAGTGGAGCATAAGCTATACTGTCACCTTACATCCAGAAGGTCATGAACATAAATCTTCTCAGATGCTAATATTTCATCTACTTGGGCTACGTATCGAGTTCCTTTCCAGTTTCCAAGCACAGTAAGAAAAAGAGATCATAATTGGTTAGAAGCTTTCACGTCTTTAGTCCCAAGTGGTTCTTTCTGAATGAAGTATGGAAGAAAGGGAGAGGGTAAAGTTAAAGAATGGGGTTAGAAAGAAATTAATATGCCAGACAATTGCTGGTATCTCATCAGTCACTTATGTGAGTGGAAATGTTATGTCTTTTCCAGGAGGCTGACAAACGAGAAATGGGTGTTTTATAAATTCATACATGACCCATTTAAATTGCCTTTCAATAAGCCAGCTCCCATTCCTTTGTGCCACCCCCCACAACCACTCTGTTTTCTACCCAGAGAATACACGCAACAAACTAGCAAGTAACTGAGATTATTGGATTGGTTTTAGCAGCTATTTGTCTTTCTCTTAAAAGGCTGGCTAAGTATAGCAGGATAGCCTTGGAAAGGTCAGTAAGGTTTGAGTTACAGCCCAGCCTGTCCCAGTGGTGTTTTCCTGATTCATTCCTCTATTTCCATTCTCTTCCTCATTTCTCTCTTGGCAAATTTAAATCAATAGGATTCCCCTCTTTCTGGACCTGGCTGGAATACAGAGCTCTTCCCTTTATTTTGCAATTTCCTCTCCAAGACCATCTCTGTCTCACTCCCGCATCAGGGAAATTTTTGGATTGAGGCTAAATCAGGAGACGTCTTGGAGTCTTTATAGACATAAGGCAATTGTGAAAGCTGAACGTTCTCCTTTAAAAGGAAAAAAAATATTTTTCTTTTCTGTAAGTCAAGAACCATCAAGAGCTGTCTTTAACACATTGTTATTTTCCTCTGCATTAAACATTTACTTATGTTCTCTGTATGTCACACATTTGCTTTAAACATCTGCACAGTTGTTTCCATTAAGTTCAGAACCAGATTTGTTTGGATATTAACTGTAGTGCAAGAAGAAAAATTATAGCTGTCTTCTTTCATAGATCATTTTCCCGTCTAGCCCTCTCTCTGATCCAATAGGGAGTCTCTTCATGTTCTTATGACAGGCAGTAAGTTTCTCCCCAAAGAACAAATAATATAGTAGCTTGTTCATCATCTAGGCCACTAGATGGTTAACTAATCCTCTACATGAATGCAACTTTTCAAAGCCTGGACTGAGCATGTGAAATACAAAATGAGGCTACATATAGATTAAGTTAGTTAAGCGTTATTCCCACTGAAATTAATATGATTTAAAGGGTACCTCTACTTCTTAGGGCTTTGCTGCTATTCACAAACAGCTCTAGTCCTGGATGTTAGCTGACTCTGAAAGCTCAGTTATTTCTTTCTGGTTCTTCTGCAGTTTATTTGCAAACACAGCAAAGTCAGCATTTTCTTTTGCAGTACTGTAACTCTGCTGAGCTTATGGGCAGTTAATTCTCCAGTTGGTGGGATTTCTTACCTGATTGTGCTTCCTACCTTCGGGAGTCAAGGCAGCCATTATTCTCTCTCTCCCCACATCCTTCCAAACTTCAGCATCCTATTCTTGATGCAGTTTGTAGGCTTTGTTTGCATGGGTCCTCCCCTTTGGGGGGGGGAAGGACTTGTTCCACAGAGTATCATTTCAGCTTCACAGCATGCAAGAAGCTATTAAATCAGGGGTGGGTTCCTCCTGGTTCGGACCAGTTCTCCCGAACTGGTAGTGACCCGCTGGTGATGTCACAATGACTTCACCGACCCGGTTCGGTCGGTGCCAGTCCGTGGGCGCCGCCATCTTTTTTTGAATTTTTTTTATTTTATTTTTTGAATTTTTTTATTTTTTTTCCTTCTGAGCATGCGCAGAAGCCGAGTTCTGGCACTGTGCATGCAGTCACCATCTTGTTTTTGGCTTTTAAATTTTTTTGGGGATTTTTTGTTACTGCACATGCGCACGCGCATGAGGCGTGCCCACGCGGCGCAGGAGGGAGCGAACCGGCAGCGAGGTAAATTGGAACCCACCCCTGTATTAAATACACATTTCCCCATAGAACAATTCTCAGATTATTTTTTTTGCAAAGGACCAAACAAACAGGTACAACATAATATAGAATACGAGTAGCAGTTGGTTCTTGCAATTTTATATAATTTTTCTTTTGTATAGAATGGAAGTGAGAAGATTTTGTTCAAGCAATGGAATTTTATTCATTAAGTGTTTTTTTTTTTTTTAAAAAAAACTTCTATTGTCCAGTAAGAGAGCCAGCTGGGTGACCTTGGGTCAGTCACACACTCTCAGCCCTGGAAAGGAGGCAATGGCAAATCACCTCTATAAAAACCTTGCCAAAAAAATTACAGCCACAGTGGCGCAGTGGTTAGAGTGCAGTACTACAGGCTACTTCTGCTGCCTGCCGGCTGCCTGCAATTTGACAGTTCAAATCTCACCAGGCTCAAGGTTGACTCAGCCTTCCATCCTTCTGAGGTGGGTAAAATGAGGACCCAAATTGTTGGGGGCAATATGCTGACTTTGTAAACAGCTACGAGAGAGTTGTAAAGCACTGTGAAGCGGTATATATAAGTCTAAGTGCTATTGCTATTGCTACAGGAACTTTTTGAGGCAGTTACCAGGAGTCAAAACCAACAGGAAGAAACGGAGGGAGAGAGGGAGGGAGGGAGGGAGGAAGGAAGGAAGGAAGGAAGGAAGGAAGGAAGGAAGGAAGGAAGGAAGGAAATTGGTCAATAAGTGAATACTCATTGGCTCAACCCTCTGTGTTCTCAACATATTGAAGTTAGCAGAAGCAAGAAAAAATTGTTTTATAGATTTGAAGCATTCTGTTATGGGCAAGAGAGACTGTTTTTTCTGTCCCCCTTGCCCATTGTTCAGGTAATAGACTAGTGCAGTTTCAGGCAATTTACTTTGTAACTGTTTTCTGCTTTCCTTTAGGTTCTTACAGAAGTAGTACTACTGCTACTTCCAAAGACAAGTTTTGCCCTTTGATACATTTTTGGAGAATCTCTCCAAATTGCAGCTCATGAAAAGTTATACCTTTTAATAAAATTTACTAGTTGGAAAAGGTGCTACCAGACTCTTCCTGATTCTTTTCCTTCCTTCAGAGAAATTGTACATCAAGATAGAATAGAATAGAATGACAGAGTTGTAAGGGACCTTAGAGGTCTTCTAGTCCAACCCCCTGCTTGGGCAGGAAACCCTACACCACTTCAGACAAATTGTTATCCAATCTCTTCTTAAAAACTTCCAGTGTTGTAGCATTCACATCTTCTGGAGGCAAGTTGTTCCACTGATTAATTGTTCTGTCAGGAAATCTCTCCTTAGTTCTAAGTTGCTTCTCTCCTTGATTAGTTTCCACCCATTGCTTCTTGTCCTACCCTCAGGTGCTTTGGAGAATAGCTTGACTCCCTCTTCTTTGTGGCAGCCCCTGAGATATCGGAACACTGTTATCATGTCACCCCTAGTTCTTCTTTTCATTAAATTAGACATACCCAGTTCCAGCAACTGCTCTTTATATGTTTTAGCCTCCAGTCCCCTAATCATCTTTGTTGCTCTTCTCTGCACTCTTTCTAGAGTCAATTGGGATAAATCCCAAAAGACTATTTACGTGCAGTCCTAATGCTGTTCTTTGAATAGTAGAATCCATCTGAATAATAGGGCTGATTTGTGGTCTGCTGTATTACTAGAAAATACAAAGTAAGGTGCCACAGCTTACCCTATGTTCCCATAGAAGGCCTTCTACCAGTAGTCTTCCTGGGTACTGAAATATGCTATTAAAATTTGTTTTCCAAAAAGAACCTATGAGTCAACTTGCAATAAAAAGAATAAACTTGAGCAGGTTTCTCAAATATAGAGAAAGACAAGATGCTTTTTTCCTATCCTGTCATTACCTTTTGAAGGTGGTATCCAAGATTTTCTCATACCCTTATATAAAACACTTAATCTATTTTTGGCTTATATTAAAGATAGAAAAACAACATCTCAGTATCCAAAAGCTACTGGCTATATTACAATATTAGCTGTTAAGCTGTCTTGGAACTGCCAAATTATTATGGAAACTGCATAGTTCCCCCCAAAAGACAGTTTAACAATGTCTTTTGGCTCAATACCTGAAATGATCTAATGTTATAATTACAGTACAAGCAAAGGGGCCACTTCATTTTCATATGCTGCTATATTTTTTTGTTTTGATTCAAATGTGCATAATAAAATAAATAAATGGAAATTAAACTATACTAACATATTTGATTATCTACTCCGCAGTAGTTAAGAGACGTGGTCTGATTTAGCTAAATAGAACCAAAAGATACCTGGATGTTACTGGCAGAGGGCATAGTAGAAGACCAAGCTTAGATGTGTTGAAGGGAAACCTCTCTGCCCAGAGAGAGATTTTAAAAATATTAGAGTATGGGGATATAGTTTTTTTTACAGAATCAGTTTTTCAAATATACTTTTTCTTGATGGAGTGGGAATGACATGGCTCCTCATCAAAATACTTCCTATCACCTAGAAAATCAAATCAAATCATATCAATCTTTATTATGGTCATTGATCAGCATAAGGGTTATGTCATTAGGAAGAAATATTAAAATTTATATAGAATAGAATAGAATAGAATAGAATAGAATAGAATAGAATAGAATAGAATAGAATAGAATTCTTTATTGGCCAAGTGTGATTGGACACACAAGGAATTTGTCTTTGGTGCATATGCTCTCATAAAAAGACAAGATACATTCGTCAAGAATCATGAGGTACAATACTTAATGATTGTCATAGGGTACAAATAAGCAATCAGGAAACAATCAATATTAATATAAAT
>QLTV01001323.1:272101-306335 GCA_003457575.1 Thermophis baileyi | reverse complement strand
TCAGTATATATATATCTATATCTATATCTATATCTATATCTATATCTATATCTATATCTATATCTATATCTATATCTATATCTATATCTATATCTATATCTATATCTATATCTATATCTATATCTATATCTATATCTATATCTATATCTATTCTATATCTATGTATGTATGTATGTATGTATGTATGTATGTATGTATGTATGTATGTATGTATGTATGTCAAATCAAAAAGAATATATATATATATGGAATATATATCTCAAGGACAGGAGAATGCAGGTTAAAATGACTGTAAGAAAGTGATACTTTCAAAACCTGTTTTCTATGATCCTGAAAACCCCATGAAATACAATGGCCAATTGTCAAAAATAGAGTAGAAAACAAGAGAAAAGAAGGGGACCTTTATAAGTTTTAAAAAGAAGGGATCATCCATAGAATCAATACCTATTAAAATTAGGCATTAAAATTCTTTTTTCAAAATACCAACATAACAATTTACCAAAGCACATTTTTATATCCTACATGTTCTGATGATACTTCTTGATAAGTTTTGAAACTAACTAACTAGCTAACTAGCTAGCTAGCTAACTAACTATCTACACACACACACACACACACACACACACACACACACACATTTTGCCATTGTATTTCATGGGGTTTTCAGGATCATAGAAAACAGGTTTTGAAAGTATCACTTCGTTACAGTCATTTTAACCTGCATTCTCCTGTCCTTGATTTGGCTGAAAAGTATATTGAGATAATTTGCAATGTCCTCCACTGATGAGCTATAATGTACTGAGCAGTGAGGCCAGACAGTGAAATTGTCCTTACACATATAATATGGGATAGTTTCAGGTTTGTGATTGGTGGATTCCTTGGCTTCAATTAATCTCCATAATATGGGATGAAGAGGAGCTGGAGAGCCCTGGGCACTCTGTCTAGCTCTCCTCCCTCCCCTTTTTCATTGAATCCATGCAACCAATCTTGGGTGTATAATAGCTGTGCATAAAAAAAAACACAAAAAAAACCCATGTCTTGTGAGTTGGGATAGTTCCATCAAACAGAACTTCTTCCAGCTTACCTCATATGCTGAACCCATCAGCTGGTTTATTCATTTATGTTTCTGGATTATAGGACCATAGGTCCTGGGAAGTTCAAAGTCCTAAGGTCAAAAAAAATGAAACAGGGCAAAACAAAAACTGGCAGAGAGTTCTACTCTGCTCAAACCTGTTTTCTTGCAATGCAAGCCAACATTTTTGTAAAGAGCAGTTTTTGATGAAATGACAGATCAATATTCATTTTAAAAAAAACCCCAATTAAAACAATATTCCTTTCTCAGGACAAGCGTCTTCTAGTACAAGAGGTGTGGTCTAAACGAGGACATCATGAGGACGTATCTCTTCAAAATGGTTAATAAGGCAACTACACGCTGTGGGTAGAGTAACATGCAGATAAGGGATGTATATGGCTTGAAGCTATGGCCCATCCCAACATTATTTTTAAAGGGAAATGAAGTAAAACTTCAGTGCAGGAAATTCATTTTTCTTTGTTTAAACATTTCCAAAAACAATATAGTGGTAATTTTAGCATGAAGCTTAAATATCTCTCTCCTTCCCCCCCCCCTCTCTCTCTCTGTGTGTGTGTGTGTGTGTGTGTGTGTGCACGCGCGCACACACACACACACACACATATCTCCTATGGGAGGTATTGGGTAGTATTCTGGTAAATCAGTGCTTAATAATTGTATAATAACCATGAAACCATTTTTGTATGGCAACACTCCCTCTCATCGTTCGGTAATTCTCAACATTCCAAATGTGCCTCCAAGGTTTGGAAAAGAAGCACTACAGTTTGCAACATTTTATTGCAGCCCTTATTTGTAGTATATTTATGTATACTGTAATTATTTTTATAACTTATGAATGCATATAATAGAATAACAGAGTTGGAAGGGAAGACCTTGGAGGTCTTCTAGTCCAAACCTCTGCTCAGGCAGGAAAGTCTATAACCGTGATGGTGAGCCTATGACACGCGTGCCACAGGTGGCATGCAGAGCCCTCTCTGCGGGCACGCGAGCCATCACCCAGCTCAGCTCCACCACACATGCACACATGCCTCCCGCCGGCCAGCTGATTTTCAGGTATCTGCCGCGCATGCGCGGAGGGTGGGGCTCATCCCCAGGCTCCGGAGGGTTTCCTCGAGTCTCCGGGAGGGCGAAAACGGCCTCCCCTGGGCTCCGGAGGCCCTCCGGAGGCCAGAAACAGGCCCGTTTCTGGACTTCTGGAACTTCCAGGAGGCCTGTTTTTCACCCTCCCCAGGCTCCGGAGGTTTTCCTCGAGTGTCCGGGAGGGCGAAAACGGCCTCCCCTGGGCTCCGGAGGCCCTCTGGAGGGGGTGGGGGGAGCACAGGGGGGTCATGCGCACATGCGTGGGGGCGTGGGGAGCATGGAGGGGTCACATGCACATGCACGGGATGGCGGGGTGCACAGGAGGGATGTTGCACGCGCATTGTCACCCTCTAGTCCTTCTTTTCATCATACATATTTATTTCCATTAAGTATTTTCATTTCACATGCCTATATATACTCCCAGTTTTCAGCTGTTCTGGATTGGTGCATATTTGACCATTGGGGGGGGGTGTTTCCTGATAAGTGCAAAAGCTATGTTAGTCATTTCTACATCCAGGTAAATTCCTTGTACAATCCAATTAAGCATTTAAATAAGAATTAAAGAAACCGTATGGCTTGATCTACAACTATAATGCACTAGCAGAACTCATAATTAGCTGCGTGATAATTGCTTCCACAATTCTGAAAAGAGGAAATGTTATGCTCAACTTAAAAAAAATCCCTTTATTGCTACAAAATATCCCTTTTTGAGATACTGTAATAGTTACTGAAATAGTTGAGAATAAAACAAATTTCAACTGGGAAATTTCTGAACCTCTTCCTCTTCCTCTCCCTACCACCCCAAAAAAGTTGTGAAGCAAGACCATGTCAGGAACTCAAAGCACTGTTACCATTAGCTGCAGTAATAGAAACAATAACATTATTTAACAATAATGGATAAAAGATATGTTGAATTCCAATCTAATTACCCTGAAGAAATAACAGGTTTGTAGACAATTTGATTACTAAACAACTTCTCTCATTATACTGATTTTTTTTTTGTAATGGAAGAATAGGATAGGCTCTCCTATATATTTTTATATTGATTTCATTATCTTAGTATTAATCCTTTGATAGTCAACATTGCATCATGCACATATAACCCAGAGGAAGCTATCAGTAGACTCCACAGCATTTCAAATTTGTATAAGTGGGACTCTCTCTTATAACAGCCCAATAATTGAAATATTGTCTGTTGAGTGAATATGGAAAGAAGAACCTGGCTATCTGGCTTATTCAAACCCTGAAAAGGGATCCTTCACATTACAGTTTTTATTATAGAACCCACTTATAATTTTTGTTGTGTTGTCAAGTGAGAGTCACTGGCCCAGAGTCACCCAAATGTCTAAGGCAGGACTAGTCTAGAATCCACAACCTCTGAATTTCTTGCCTGGTGCCTTAATTACTACACCAAATTGCTTCTCCTTTGTTATTCATAAGGATGGAATGCATCCTTCTACTACTTAAACAGTTTTGTCAGTAATACATAAAGGAGATGTGATTTCTCCTTACTCCAATATCCCTCAACCCCAACATCCTTAGAATTTTCTTCTGAGGATTAAAGTAATCTTGTAGAACAATGTTTTGGAATGTGAAGGTGCTTAGAGGAGGAAGAACAGCAATCAGAGTTTGTTTGTGCAAGATTCAGCAGTATACTGTATATTCTGCTGAAAATATTTATGTAAATGTAGACTTACAATTGACAACCAAACCTTTGGAAGTCCAATCCTTTAATTCTTCCTGATGCATGTGCATTCCAATGAGAAAGGGTTTTTTGATGTGTGTGTGTGTGTGTGTGTGTGTGTGTGTATGTATTACATTTCTGCTATTAAAGATTTAGAAAAGAAGCCAGTTATAGGACAACAAAATGGATTGTATCATATCTTTTGTCTGTATAAATGTTTTTAATGTCTATAAAACCACATGATGCAGGAAGACAACTAAGAGTAAACTGTTTATACATTTGATCACAGATTAATTTAAGATACTAAAAGATCTAAGAGGAAGGACCAACAATTAAACGTGGGAAACACAATCAATGTTGATGGAACATTCATTAAATGCATCCTTTAAAGAGGATTAAATAGATTCATGAAGGATAAAGATATAATAGCTACCAGTTGTGTTCTATCTCTGTCTGTCTGTCTATCTGTCTGTCTGTCTGTCTGTCTGTCTATCATCTACCTCTGTCTCTCTCTCTCTGTCTCTCTCTTTGTCTCTCTGTCTCTCTGTCTGTCTCTGTCTCTGTCTCTGTCTCTCTCTCTCTCTCAAATAAAGATCTGAAAATGCACATGTGAAACTGAGAAAAACAAGCATTCTCTTTCTCTCTCTGTCTCTGTCTCTGTCTCTCTCTGTCTCTCTGTCTCTCTCTCTCTCTCTCTCATATGGCATAACAGAATACAGCATTAATGCATAAAAATTCACAAAAACAGCATATAAAATGTGTATCAAAATATAAAAGATCAGAGCAGTGATATTTTTTAAAAAACACACAATATAACCGATGAGTAAAATTATGAATAGAATTACATTATGTATGAGCAGTTACTGGGATGACTAAACCTATGGCTTGATATTTAGATCATTTAGCTTTTGGTGCTCTCGAGATGATGTCTTTCATGCAAGGATCCAGAGAACCTTCTAATGCAGCATTCCATCACAATATGAAGTTTGCAGGACATTCCCACAGTCACAGTCAGGATTATCAAACTATCCATCTCCATCTAACTATATCTATCTACAGTATATCCTCTCTCTCTCTCCCTCCCTCTCCCCCCCTCTCTCTCCATCCATCCATCCATCCATCACAATATAATCCAACTGGTGGAGAGAGTAATTGGGAGAGTACTATTGGGATCATATCCTCGCTTTAAGCTTTCAGTGGACTCAGGTTAGCAACAATGGGAACAATATGATGACTGATTTTTTAACAAAAGAAAAGGTTCAGGACAGGGGTGGGTTCTAACTTATCTCGCTGCCAATTCGCTTCCTCCCACGCTGCGTGGGCGCGCTGCGTGGGCGCGCGCACATGTGCAGTGCAAAAAAAAAAAAAAAAAATCCCCCCCCAAAAAAAGCCAAAAACAAGATGGTGACGCATGCATAGTGCTGGAAACTCGGCTTCTGCGCATGTGCAGAAGAAAAAAAACCCAGAAAAAAAATACATTCAAAAAAAAATTCAATTTTTTTTTAAAAAGATGGCAGCACCCACAGACTGGCACTGACTGAACCGGATCCATGATGTCATCGTGACATCACCAGCAGGTCGCTACCGGTTCAGGTGAACCGGTCCGAACCGGGAGGAACCCACCTCTGGTTCAGAATTTCTAAAAGAATAGTAGCTTTGGAATTCAGAAGCATAAAACATCTTGTGCAAAAATATTCTGAATGTTTAATTGATATTTAAACTCTACTTTTCAATTTTTGAAATAATGATCACATTCATTTTGATAATTTTTCCAATGGGAAGACAGTGCATTTGAAATATTGAATTTTCTATATGCGGTTTAAAATTTTTTTTAAAGATGAGTTAATGTAGTATAATGGTTAAAAGTTTTAGGCAGAAGAGATCTAAATCAAATCTTTACTCAGCCATGAACCTCTCTAGGTGATTTTGGGCCAGTCCTTCCCTCAATCTACTTTTTAGAGTTTAATTGTGAGGCTAAAATGAGGGCAACACCTATATATGCCACCTTGTACTTTATGAAGGATTGTAGGATAATAATGGAAAAATAAATCACACATAAAGAAACATATGTGATGTAGTTTTTAGTTGTGTTTTTAACTTATGTATTGGACATATTGTAAGCTACCTAGAGTCTCTTTTGAAGTTGGATGGGATTAACAAAGCCAATAAATAAACAAACAAATACATATTCCCTATTCCAGCACAATCTTCTGGAAAGCTTCCCAGTGCAAGAATTCTCCCCATTGCTTGCACAAAAAAGCTTCCCGGTGGATTGTGTTCTTTGAGTTTCCATCTATCTTCCTATCCTATGAACGTAAGCTTCTTAGGACATGGATTCGTCATCAACAAAGTATATGTAGGACCCTGGCAGAAAATTGATAATGCTTCACAGAATCCAAGATCCTTAAAGTGTGTCTTTTCTGTGCAGGAATCTCTGGTTGTTAGCAAAGCAGGCCTGTGTAAGCAAGTCAGCCTGTGGCAAAGGAGTTATCTATCTTATGTTGGGTGGTTTCTGTGGTGCAATAGACTGTTAAGCAAGGCTTACCCTCTGGCAGTCCTTGCTCAAATCTAGGTCATGTTGTAAGTCAAACAAGTCTGCAAAGTTCAGACAAAAGGCTACCCTGCAATGTGGTTTTGTGATGTGCAAGCTTAAATGTCTTCTTTATTTTTTATTTTTATTTTTTAAAAAACCCATAAGAGACGCGACAAGGAGACATGGAACGTCTCCATCTTTCTTGCGTCAAACTGGTTGGAAGCAGGGCATGATATAACCTTAATGATCTAGATGATGTAAGTTACATTGTATATCTGGTCTTTCCACATATGCACAGCCTTTTCAAATCTCTTTCAGTACAAACATTGTATGAGTAATTAGCATACAGTTGCTAACTTCTTTTAACATGAGAAGGTTTTATATTTGATGCTGAGAACCAGTTCACATCTAATGCTTTCCATCTTCAAATTGCAATATTCTCTACAACTTTTATCTTAGGGGTGGTTGCATTTGGCCTCTCATCACTTAGTTGCTCAATTCAACTTGTCAGCCAAATGTGTAAAATTTTTCCATTGGCAACTATTAAGTTTGATAAGGGATTAAGCCATGGCATTATGAATACTAGTAAACTCTTACAATGGCCAAATACATATCTGTTGATGCCTTATTTGGATCAGACTTCTGACTTGAAGCAGTATCAGGTAGATCTTGGTCAATTTTAATTTTGCATAATTAAATAAATCAACTTGAATTACAAATGACAATGAATGAAAAAGCTTGTATCACTTTTTGTGCAATTTTCTGACAATACACACATGGTTTCCTCAATATGCACTTTAAAGAAGTGTGTATTTTGTTTTGTTTTAAGCATATAATTGTGTATTCTATAGTGCGATGGGTGGCATATAAATTTAATAAATAAATTCATTGATGTATAAGTCTAGAAAATTTGAGTATGGTATGTTAGAATTCAGATTAAAAAAAAAGAACACATTTCGATTCATTTGGTGTACCAAGATTCTTGAAGCTAACTGTATCTATTTCTATTACTATGGATGGGAAATTTTTGGGAATTACATAAAGGACATGTCTGCAAATAGCTATTAGTTATATGGAACAACCCTATTCAAAAAACATCATAGAGTATAAGCTGCTGGGAGGTAATTTCTGGAAAAGGTTATTACTTTCAGACCCTGCTTGTGGGTGTCCCAGAAGTATCTGATTAGTCACTGTGAGAGTGCAAGATGGCAAACTTGATCAACATTTTAGCTAAACCTTCACATTTAACATTTTTCCCAAAGCCACCATGAATTCTGGTGAAAAAGAAAGACATGTATGATAGACAGGAAAACAAATAGATAACTGCTTACCAGTTAAATTGGGAATTTCAGGCCAGGGATTACATTATTAATCTTGGAACTAGATGCTAGTATGGAATTCTACATCTGCCTCGAGTCATTCTGAATGCTTCTAAATTCTAAATGGAAGGTGGGGACTCTTAAAGAATAGGAAAGTTTGTGAGTTTTATGTTGCCAATTTTCTAATCTTATGATCATATTTGTGCTTTGGCCCTGGTGGTTTCAGTACTTGTTGAAAACATGCACACACATAATTATGCATATTTTCTTGTGCATTTCTTAGATATGGAAACTTTGCTATGGAAATTGCAGCCTTTGAAGGTTTGTCAAGCATTGTTATCAGTTCAATTTCACTAATCACTTGAGACACACCTGTTCATCCAGGTGTTTGGAATCTTTTGATAGACTTGCTGCTGCAGATTTTGACTGCATAGGATTTTAGCATAGTTTTGATGGTTTATTGTTTGGTAATGTGTTACTTTAAACTGTTGATGCTTTATATATATTTTGTTTATGAACCAGTTCTGTATTCCTTGTTGAAGAGCAATACAGAAAGATGATCATATGAATATCAGAGTCCTTTGGGAGTTGGGCGGCATAGAAATACAATTAATTAAATTAAATATTCTGATCAGGCCAATGTCAATCTCTGTTCTTAGAGCCACCAATCAAAATATATTGCATGGCTATTCTAGCTTTTTCTTATTAAAAGGCAATTTGAGAAAAGTGAAGACTGAGATAGAAGTGTTAGATAAGCATGTGAAAGTTCTATAAGGTGGTGTTATCTCAATCATAAATATTTTATATATGAGGAACAATGAGTGAGGCAGGGCAAAGCCTTACCTTAACCACCTTTGGTGTCCCTGGAGAGGTCATTTTTTCAGCTTCACTCCCCCATCTGAACATACAAATGATACTGATCAATTTCACCAGGCTGAGTTAAAACAGAATAAAATATGCAGGGATAATAGAAGAAGGAATGTTCTTTATATCTCTATCTCTGTGTGTGTGTGTGTGTGTGTGTGTGTGTGTGTGTGTGTGTATGCAGATACACACATACAGACATACATTTGCCTGCTATTCCCTTTCAAGGGAATGGAGTATTATTCAGTAGGAAGAAAGAGGGTAAGAAATAGTAAGGAAAATAAAATAAAGCTGTGTGATAAGAAGAGGTATCTAAAATATAACTAAACCTACCTTAATATAGCTAAATCTACCATTTCATGTCTAATTTTAATTGTAGTAGAATGAAATTACATTGAGTCTGATCTGAAATTAGATTGGCTTTTCGAAAGGCCCTTAAGACCTGGCTATTCTCAGAGACATTAGGGTTAGGAATTGGTGAGTTATTGTTATTAATATTTATGGTTATTCTCTCAGCTGCCATTATTTTTTATTTCTGTTTGCATTATTATTTTCTATTATTATATTGATGTTCTCTGTTCACTGCTCAGAGTCATTTATGACCCACTTATGTGTGGCCATAAATTGAATAAAACAAACGTCAAATCAATAAATAATCCCCCTCCCCCCTTATTCCATAATGTCTTCTCATCCAACAAGTCTCCTCCTTGACATAATATTTTCCTGTGGTAATCCAGTCTTCCCTACTTTTTTCCTCAGGGTTTTGTTTTCCTGTCACAAAACCAGTCTCACTCCCAATTAAATCCCTTCTTATATTCTTCTCCCGCTGAACCTATGACCCTCTTTCCTCAAGTTAATCTTCCTATCTCCTTGTTGCTACCTGGATTGAGCAATCTCATTGGTGGAGCATCTCTTATCCAGAGGACCTGAAAAATCAGAACCAGCTCTCCTACTGATGATTTTTAGCTTCTTCTCATTGAGTTGGTTCTTATCTCTAGCAAATTATTTCAGTGGTTGATTACGTACTCGTCCCTTTTGGATCCCACTACACAATTTATTTGTAGAATCCAATGGTTTCACATGAAACTGTTCTTTTCCTCTGTCAGACACAACCATTTTGGTCTTTAATACATTCATTTTTAGATCTGTTCTCCACCATACATCATAAGACTCTCTGCAAATCATTTGGATGGATTCTTAGCCAGCAGCATGACTTCATTTACATTAAAAAGTACACATACCTTTGTATTTCCAATTAATACCCCAAATGTCACTCTAACTATTCCTTAAATATTTATGTGTATATTAAATTACCAATGGAATAACATACATCATTTTCTCACCTCTTTTTCATCATCAAACCATTTCCTAAGTATTCTATTTATTCCCACACATGCTTTACTTTCAGTATATAGTACCTTTATCATATTGAATAATCAATCTTCAACTCTGTATTCATGCAGTTTCATAATTCATATCTGTCCATATTATCTTTTGCTTTTTCTAGATACACAATGAACTTTCTCACATTCATATGGTATTAATTTCTTTCTGTGATTTCACCATTACTTCAAAGTAAAAATAGGGCTTGTATTGTGCTTATATGTAAGCATATACCAAATAAAATTACTGAATACTGCTACTAAATAAGGATGTATAAGAATGGAACTTGAATTGCTGTAACTTTTTTTCAGCTATCCAGAGTTTAAACGAAGCATACAGCTGAGTTTTTGTAATACCAAGTCCAACACACTGTGATTCATAAAAATGCTTAAATTATATGAAACAATATTAATATCATTAAATTGTAATCAGTTGTAATTAATGTAATTAATATCATTGATATCATTTGTAATCAGTTTTCAGTTTATGTTTAGAATAACCTATAGCTTTTCTGAGATACATTTCATTATTCACCCCCCCCCCATGCACATATTAATTTCAAGCAACAAGCATCTGGTTTGCAAATCATCCAACCTATTGTAGTTCAGACATGCCTGGTATACAACACACCCAATTTGCTGGCATCTGTTTGGCAGTGTCTATATATTCAATAGACACATGAAATGGGGGCAGGGGAGAGAATTGATCAAAGTACTTTTAAGTAAGGGAGTGAACAGGACAGCAGTACTTTTTCCAAGACTATTTATAACTTCCTCAATGTTGTTTTAAAAGTCTTCAGATTTGCACATCTGTCGTAAGCCTATTAACCATTAACTTATCATTTGTAAACTATACTGAAATCTTGGAGTAAGATTATGCCATTGGGGACAGAGTGAAAGGTGGTAGGATCTGAGAGGTGCAAAGGATCAATAAAGAGCTGGAAGGGAGGTTAGCCACCCCATAGATCCGCCCACAGGTCTTAAAAAAACAACCAACTCAATCCTCAATGTTGAAATAAGAGTCCAATCCTAATCCAGTCATTTTCTGTACACTGATCTGGGGGTGAGTGCAATTTGTCTTTGAATTTATCAGCATTTCTGAATTGGGAAACAAGAATATCCTCAGCAAGTCAATATGTCATCAAAATAACAAAGCAAGTGCCACAATGTGTAGTGCAATCTCTACTCTTATGTATTTATGTATGATATCACAACACAGAAACATTGTGACATATGTTTTGGCATTTGCTCCCCTCCCCCTCACTGTGGACACCCATAAGAGGAAATAACATTGTTTTCCTAAGCAAGCTAAATAGGCAAGTGTTTAATTGAAGTAGAATTGTCCAGTATCTATACAGAATAAATAGGATTTTGACTACAAGCTGCAGCCCTGAGAAAGTCAAGCTGTGGCTATTTTTGTATGAAATGTGAAATTACCTCTAGTACAAACAGTGAAAAGAAGAGAAAACTAACGTAACATTTCAATAATCCTCAAATCATTTTCTTCATGGCCATGTTAACATTGCTCAGTGGGACTCTATTCTGTCTGAGTTGTAAGGCCTATGACTGGTGCTGTCCTTATCATTTTAATGTGAGATCATTTAAAGGTAATAACTATTGGACTCAAATGACTATGTTTCTCTTCTCACTTTGTATGGCCTTTCAGAAGAAGAAAAAACCTACTATGACTGTGGGACAGTGCCTAGTATGGAGGCTTTAGTCATCTTTCAAGGTGCCCAAGTGACACTGGTCACCAGTGTAGAAATTCTCCATGCCTTTCACTTGGCTTATGAACATGAATCAATCCCCCCCCCCGAAAAACAGATTCTATGTTCAAAAATAACCTAGCTGACAGATCAGTGGAAGGGTATAGGACAGGGGTGTCAAACCTGCGGCCTGCGGGCTGGATGCTTTATGCACAGCCCACGGCCACCCCAGCTCCACGAATGGGAAAAATATCACAAAATGCAATGTGACGTGGCAAGTTTGACACCCGTGGTATAGGATGAAGTGGGACAAAGGTCATTCTATGCATCAAGAGAGCTCCATCCATGATGTATTTGTGAGAGTGGCTAGTTAAATTTTATGGAATTTTGTGAGCTGGTTGACAGAAGATGTGAGCCTTGATGCCTGGTGCACTAATCAGCTCTTCTCTGGCTAGTGGTGAGGCACAGCAGTGGCAATGAAGCTGACACAGCCAGATCTTGTTTAAGAACCAATCTAGTGCTCCACCAGAAGAACAGTAAATCTGTGTATGTAAGGTATGTATGTAATGTCTCAATGGCAATTTTCTAAAACACCATTCAGATGTTATATATCCAGGTGTTAGTCTCTCCTGAAACCCAGATCATAATGATCGTGTAGAACAGTGCTCAACCATCAGAGTGGAAGATATGTTGCTGCAGCAGCTCCAAATAGTTGGCCAAACTCCAGTCCTGGCTTTGTCATCACCATAATAAATGAGGTATCCTAAATAGCATATATGTAAATGTGATGTTCTGAAAGGAGGGGGAAAACACTGCTTTAAATCTAGAATAGCTAAAGATAAACGTATGGCTGGCTTTGCAGTAAGCTAGGTTGAGACAAGGGCAACATCATATGGAGCTGTCCTTGATAAACAGTTAGGAAGGCTTCTTCATGGAATGATTAAGGGGATGTGAGGATGACTCCACAGCTTATTCTTCTACCACATATTTGCTATATTTATTTTTGCTGATTCTGCTGACAGCATTATTAGATTTCTCTATGCCTCCAGTCATTATTCAGCTTTTTATTTAAAATTACATTTGTGGCTATATGTCATGCTTTATATTTTTTAACATGTAATGTTAAAAAACAATTGTAAAACTATTCCAGAGCTTTCAGTGAAAGACAAAGACATAGTGGACATCAGACATTCATGCCTGTCAGGGGTGGGTTCTAACTTACCTTGCCGCCGGTTCGCTTCCTCCCGTGCCGCATGGCTGCATGCGCATTGCGCGCTGTGTTGCTGCGCATGTACATGCGCAGTGCCAAAAATTCACAATTTTTTTTAAAAAAGATGAAAACAAGATGATGGCGCATGTGCAGTGTCAGGGACTCGGCTTCTGCGCATGCGCAGAAGAAAAAAAAATAGCAAAAAAAATCCCCCCCCCAAAAAAATCCCAGAATTTTTTTTTCCAAAAAAAAGATGGCGGCGTCCACGGACTGACACCGACAGAATCTGCTCCGTGATGTCACCAGCGGTTTGCTACCAGTTCTATAGAACTGGTGCGAACCAGGGGGAACCCACCTCTGATGCCAGTTGGAACTTCCACAGTTTTTCAGAATTTGGCTAAAGAATAATGATTCTGAGCAATGATACCGGTAATAAAATATATATTATAATTACCTTTATCCACATGCCTTATTTTTTTCTGGTAGGCAATTATGGAGAAATTGAGGGCTTCCAACTAGAGTTACTTATGAGTATGTGGTTTGTAATGTACCTCTATGTGACTGATTTTAAACATGCTGTTGTTGCTGTCAGATTGATGGCGACTGTAGACAACTGTCCTCAACCATAAGTTCTTGTTTTCTTCAGATTGTATAAACCTTTCACCTTCTAACTATGATTGGTCTTCAATAAGGTGGGTAATCAATTGCTAGAGTAACATCCGTAGCTATTGTTATCGTATCAGTCTATTACTTTGCTTTTCTACTTTCTGTTTTCCTTTAAGAATGCCAAGGATGATATTTTTCTCTAATGATCTTTCTTCTTAGCATGATATATTATGACATAATGAACATTATCCTCTTTGATGTTCATTTCAAGTTTCTAAGAGAAATTGAGAAGCTTGATTTCCTCCAAGACTTATTGATCTGTATGGGCTGTCTATGGCACATACAGGACCAGGCATTTTCTTATATAGATGGGCCTGTATAATGCCCAAGTTTTTTATTTAAGCCATCATGTTTCTCAGTCTGATTGAGCATCAGAGGCCATCAGAGCTTTGCCTTAATTCTTCAAATGTCTCCGATTTGAAGAATTATCCAATCTGAGCCTTATAGAATGCTAAAGAATCATAAGAAGGAAAATTAAGGGCTGTAAAGTTTATTCATCAACAGTTATCATCTAGACAGCGGAGTCAGCTGGTGTGCTGGTCACTCAAACATTTCCCAATTATGGTGAGATATCATAAATTTGCATATTTATTATCTATCAAATGTCTACCTTGCCACAATTAAATGCTTCTTGCTACATTGCATATGTGTATGTTTATGTGCAACATGTATTTTTCATGCAAATTCATAATATAAACTTGTTATTGAATCACTTGTGTCTTTTTGTGTAATGCAATTTCTCTTTCTTGATTAGGTATAAATGACTACTCTAAGTACATGTTGTTTACAAAGCGCTGATATGAAATTAGACCTGGAATATTTTCAGGGAAAACTCAGTGGTAGTGTTGCATGAAATATCCTTCTGGGTTCAGTTCCAAATGGGAAAAAAGACACTGGAAACTTGGAGACTGCTTGGAAAGATGGTTTAATGATGGACAGAAGGACCACATGGTTTGAGGTCCCTGGGGAAAAGGGGGATCACATGCCTCGAAGATGTTGAAGAAGAACAGAAGGGCTGAGATGCTGAGAGTGCCTGAGTTTTATACCCTCTGTTGGGCCCCACCTTAAGAGTTTCCTGTTCCTGTCCGGCGCACCGGTCCGAATCGGTAGTAACCCACCTCTGGTCTTAATGGTCCATTGACAAAGGTGGGGGCTACTAAGAGTGAGTCTGTTTCCTGCCTAAAATATGTTTCTCCATTTCTCAGCCAGGGAAATATAATATTCTGCCTTTTTTAATATTTCCTAAAATATTTCATTCCTCTAGGAGGGAGGGAGGTGCTAACTTCCTACAGTAGGAAAAAGGGTGCTTAGCATTTCTCTTTTCCAAAGAAGGAAGGAAGGCTTGATGGACAAAATAATGATTCAGCATGCTTCCTGATTGTCCTTAGCAGGTGTTTTTAGGCATCTATAAACATTACAAGAAAAGCATGAATATCAGACTCCTATGTTTGTTTCTTTACACATTTATCCTTTAGCTTCCCTTCACCATAAACTAAACAGAATTTTGAAGAGGCAAAGCATGACCAAACCAAAATCTGCTTCATATCAGCCAAGATGACTGCATGTCTCATATGCCTTTGGTTATACTGGGATATTTGCTTGGTATATCTATGCCCTGAGAAACCCAGCCAAGATGGTTTAAATGTTGTGAACATACCTGTAATGCTGTAAATCAAACAGTATTCAGTTGAGACAAATGGATGAAGTTTTTTCATTTTTAGCTGTTTTAATATACTTTCCCCCCCAAAGCTGATTGCTCATACCTGCTCATGCTACTCACAACATGAAAACAGCTTATTAAATGGTTCAAGACAATTTTATATGCCAAACTTATTCATATCCTTTTTCCGGAAAGTTTGGAGAGAGAAGGGGGAATAAGAGAGAGAGAGAGAGAATAAGATAGAGAGAGAAAGTGCATGTTGCATGCATATGCAAGAGTAATGAAATGTTGAGAAAGAAATATGCCAAAAAGATCTCAAGTTAAGCACTTTAATGTATCGTGTCTATATTGAGACATTTGGCATGTTTTCTCCAGCAATATCCCTCAAAAGGTTTTGGAACACTGACATTTTTTCCCCCTTTTCTCAAAGTTCTACTGGGAGTTTTAATTAAGGTTTTAGGAGAGCCAGAGGCAAAGCTTGCTTTAAATGGGGCGAGGGTGGGAACTGGGAAGACTCTACACTGGAACATCTTTAAGGCAGCCAACATTGCATTGTATTAATATTGATAAGTGATTCATTAATGAAGGTTGCCAAAAGGGTGGGAGCAGGGAAAGGATATGTTTCCTGAAGGGGAAGAAAAAAAAAAGAGCGCCATGAAAGTTTTGCTTTGTTCAGGAGAAGAGTCTGGATGTGGGGGGGGGGGGGGGGGGGAAGGGTATGATTTTGTTCAGCCTCATTTAAGGCCAACAGCACCATCTGAACAAATATTAAGCAAATTTTCACAGCCTTTAACCTGGCTATGATGCATGTCATCTTTTAATTAATGTTTTATGGCATTTCCTGGCACAGTTATTGCTTTTTTTACCACATATCTGAAATTCGTTCCCAGTAGAGACCATCCCTGTGTTTCATCCCATGCCAGTTTAAATTTCTACTTGCTGCCTCTCCCTTTGACGGTGTTTATAGATAAACTTCACCTCAGTTTCCTCTGACAGATTGCACAAACTCACTTAGTGCAATGAGAGCGATCTGTGCCAGGCATGGAATTACAGAACAGGGGCGGCTAAAGGCATGCCAATTCCACCACCTAGTTTTAAAATTTTAACAGAATGCCTGAATAAAAAGAGTGAATTCCTACGAACTTGGCAGACTTTTGGGGGTTCTGAGGCAGAAAAATGTCAATATTTCTAAGGAAAATAAACAGCCCAGAAAATCAAGCGGATGAAGAATGAAAACAACTCCTGTTCCTATATAGAGAGAGCTTTCTTTGGTTTTGTTTGTCTAATTCATTAAGCCACAGTTTGCTTAACCTTGGTTTACAAACTATCATGGCAGAGTCCCTACAAATCCAAGCAACCATTTGGGTTAATTTGTAATGTAAATCTATCCTTTGTACTATATAGCTGAAAAAGTTTGATGATAACCATGCTTTCTTGACACCACTTGGTTGCTAGGTAATATGTACTCAGAGTAGCTAATTAGGTTTACATTCTGAATTACTCCTGTTAGGGCATTTGAAGGCATGAAGAATAAATTAATCGGTCATTTACAATCTTCGTATGAACCCTGTGATGCTACTTCATGCAAAATGCCTGTATAGGTAAAACTAATGTACAGCAAAATGTTTTACTGATGAGAGACCTTGTTGTAATATCCTCTTTAATTTTCTTCATTTATTTTTGTTTGCCTGTTGGTTAAATATAAGAGCAGGCAGCCATTCTTAACTATTGGCACTTTTGCAAATTCAGGGGCATGTTTTGGGTATGCTGTTAAAATGGCTAACAGAGGTAAGAGGCCTCACAGATTCACAAATGGAGACTATGTAATATTGAATTTCAAGGGAACTGGGAAACATTCAGGTAGTTCTCAACTTATCACCATTCATTTAGCGACCATTTGAAGTTAAAACAGCACAGAAAAAAGGGACTTATGACTGGTCCTCATACTTTATGACTGTGGCAGCATCCCCATAGTCACAGGATCAAAATTTGGGTGCTTGGCATGTTTTTACAATGGTTTACCTTGGATCATGTGATTACCATTTGTGAACTTCCCAACTGACTTCCAACAAGCAAAGTCAAAGGGGAAAGCTGGATTCATATAATGACCATAAGATTCACTTTACGACCACAGTGATTTGCTTAACAACCCTGGCAAAAAAGGTTGCAAAACATGGATGTGACTCACTTAACAACTGCCTTGCTTAGCAATAGAAATTCAGATCTAAGCCGAGGACTACCTATATTTATTATTTTGTCATTTTTAGTTGAATTGATTCTAAAAAGAGAAGGATTTTCCCCATTTCAGTATTACACATTTTTTTGTCTTCTGTGTGTAAATCTATATGTTCCAGTAGAAATATATAGCAGCCACTTGAGAGAACGTGATCTTCCAAACAGTGGAAAAGAAAGGCTTTCTAGAGACTAACCTTCCTCTTATTTGCATCCTGAAGCTTCCCTAGAATGTTTACCTTCATAGGTTAAATTTGGGCCCTGTACAAACATTGGTTTTAGTAGCGTTTTCTAAAAATGGTGTGATGATGAGTGTGGACGGAAGGCCCTTGTGTTCCTCCTTTGAAGATTCAGGTTTGAATTCTGCTTGGTGGCATTTTCTGGTTGACTCAGTTGCAAACGGGCACCTGAACTCTACAGTTAAATAAATTAAAAAGCATTCCTGTGGGCTGCCTATAAGGCCTTGCAAGAGGGTTGGGGGTTTTTTTGTTTTTTTTTTTGCCTCTGCTGGGCATGTAATCCTCAATATCAATTTTCATTAACATAAAGAGCCTATTTTTAGTCTTTGCCATGGAGAAACACATTGGCAACATTTGCTGAAAGAGTTGAATTAGGGTGGAGGAAGACAATTTTTGGATGCCATATGCTTGATTAGAGCAATCATAATTTAACTTGGGGCTGGCTAGTATTTTATTTTTAAAAAAATCCTTCTCCTTCTCTTTTGTAATGTCCATATGCTGGCTATTGTTTCTGTGATCTAGGCTGTTATGAACTAGAATAGAATAGAATATAATAGAATATAATAGAATATAATAGAATAGACTCGAATAGATTTTTTTATTTGCAAAGTGAGATTGGACAAAAAAGGAATTTGTCTTTGGTGCATATGCTCTAAGTCTAAATAAAAAGACAAGATACATTCGTCAAGAATCATAAAGTACAACACCTAATGATTGTCATAGCGTACAAATAAGCAATCAGGAAGCAATCAATATTAATATAAATCGTAAGGATACAAGCAACAAGTTACAGTCTTGCAGTCATAAGTGGGAGGAGATGGGTGATAGGAACGATGAGAAGACTAATAGTAATGCAGCCCGCGGCCCTCTTTTTGACTCGTGCGGTGTACAGGTCCTCAATGGAAGGCAAGTTGGCAGTAATTGTTTTTTCTGCAGTTCTGATTATCCTCTGAAGTCTGTGTCTGTCCTGTTGGGTTGCAGAACCAAACCAGACACTTATAGAGGTGCAGAAAACAGCCTCAAAAGGCACATCTTCAAAGTAAGAGATGAAAGAACAGAACAATATTTTCATGAAGAAAACTCTATCAACCTGGGGAGAAAAAGATTGGGACCAAACGAGAATGGCAGTGCAGAAAGTGAGTTAATAGAGAGACAACCAGGCAAGATGAAAAAGCAGCAGCCAAACATGTTGGTGGTGCAAAGGAGGAATAATGAGGGGGAAGCATTCACTTTAGAGAAATTCATTCATGTTCTGCTGAAAAATGGAGATGTAAAATTGCAATTAATGTTAAGATAGTAGAGTCAGTTTGATGTAGTGCAGGGGTGTCAAACTCAAGGCCCACAGGCTGGATACGGCCCATGGGGTGTTTAGATCTGGCCCACTGGGCTGCCCTGGAAACAGCAAAGGACCAGCCCACGGTGCCTCTGCCAGTGAAAACGGAGCTCGCATGCCTCCCCGGGCTCCGTTTTCACTGGCATAGGGCTGCAGGAGGCTGTCCAGGCTGAAAATGGGGCCCGTACCGTTTTTGCTGGCAGAGGGCTGTAGGAGGCCCCATCAGGGTTGTGTTTGACCTCGGGGAGTGGGGGGGGGCTGGGGGGGCGTGATCAACTCGACATCACTCATGTTGGGGGCACCTGTGGTGGCCCGGGTGGGGCTGGGGGGATCCATTGTCTTCAGCGGAGGAAGGCGAGATCAGGGAGAGCCCAGCCCTGCCCTCGAGTTCCCAGGGCACGGGGACCCCACAACCCAGCCACTGTTTGGCTGAATTTCCACACCACATTGAGTTACAAAATATTCTATCCATTTTATTGGGTCTACCATACACAGCAGTACTTCTATTTCTATTATATAACAGCCAAAGAAGGTGGTGCCAGGTTGAAATATGATTAGAATGGTAGCATTGGGAGGTGTTAATTTTCCACCACCCGTAGATGCTATATGACCTAGTTCCTAGTCTGCAAGAATGTTTGCAATAAATTCATTTAAAAGAATAGTGATTGAGTTATCATTGGGATATACTAAAATGTCTGTAATGATTCACTTATTACACTTTTCTCACCCATGCAGGTTATTATTTGGAGTTTTGGTAAATGCAGAGGTAGGTAGCCTTCTTCATTCTGGGACTGCATTTTATCTTTGTATCCTGCTGAATGAGATAAACTTTTAACTCGTTCAAACCATAGTCTGATATACACCCATATTTCACTTGTTTAGTTCCTCAAGACTACAGATACAATCACATTTTTTTCCAAATGATTAACTAGATGCAGAAATAATCTCCACCCTCTTAATTTTGGTATTTGTTTTCTATTGCATATATAGAGATACTTGAATAAAAAATGAGACTGCACTCTCATAAACATGTTTTGGGTTACACACTCCCAGATAGATAGTTGATGATAGTAGATAGATAGATAGATAGATAGATAGATAGACAGACAGACAGACAGACAGACAGACCGACAGACAGACAGACAGACAGACAGACAGAACATAGTTTCGTCCTGTGGTCTCTGATCATACTTATTCCTCATTGGGTTGCTCCCTTTAAGGAAATTTGGCTCTCTATTTTTTATTTTGATAAACATGCAGCACTCCAGCCTGCTTTTGCATAGGTAGTACAGTTTTTGCTATGACAATGTTGGCTATCATAGCTTGGGCTTTGATATTAATTACATTTGAACATTCAGTTAAATTCAAGTGGAGTGAAACAAGAACTTAATCTGTGTCTACACAAAGAAAGAGCTACCATGTCTATGGCAAGGAAGACCCTGGGAAAAAAACCCAAGCAGAAGGACTGAGGCCTTCCTTAAGACAAATGGACAAAAAACTGCAAGGCATATCTGTATTTCAATTATTGCAAATAAACCAAGTTAACAGCCTAAGGTTATTTTATAAAGAATAAACAATTTAGTGGTGGGATAGGATTTTTCTTTTGCAGAAGGTCTCAGTTTAAAACCTTCCACCAACATTTTGTAGTAGGGTAGGGAGCAGGGCTACAAATATATCTTATCTGTTGCAGCACCTGCCCTCTGGAGTGATATCCCTCACAGTTCTGGATGACTCCCATCCTCATGACGTTCAAAACACTATTAAAGACCTGGCTATTTTGCTAGGATCTGAGGCAGAGGGATGGTTGAGCAGAAGGATGGGTCTTTGGGGGGAGGATCATACACTTGTTTTGGGGACACTGACATTCTTTATCATTTTTTCTTCTATATATTTAATTGTAAGCCACCCAGAGTCATTAGGAATTGGGCAGTTTATAAATTGTAGTAATTGACTGATTAATTAAAATAAGAAAGAATCCTTAGGAAGTTTTTGTCAGTCAAAGCAAACAATTTAGGGTTAGAACAACCAATGGCCCAAGTCAAAGTAGAATGCTTCCATATATATTGGAATATCTGTTCTGGCCTGCAAAACTCCATAAGACCAATAGATGGCAAAAACCAGACAAAAAAAATAACACTGCTGCCATCTAGTGGTTGTTGGGATTTTTGAAGTTCAGTACTATTAGTACTAATGTGTGTGTGTGGGCGGGGGGGGGGAGGCAGAGGAGATGAGAACAGGTGGGTCCTCATCATAATTGTATATTTTTTTCACCCCAGTTTAAGTATTACAGCCAATCTATTCCTTAGGGAAAAACTACTTAGCCAGTCCAACCAAACTTTTTAGCCCAAAGTAATAAATTGTTCTCCCTGTCCTGCATAACCATGTAAAGAATGAATCACTAATAAAGTGCATAGGATTGGCTTTCATTTAGCATTAATTTCTCAAAGCAGCTATTGTATATGGTCCATTAAAACCAGAAGACCCATTCAAGCGATTTAAAAGGCGAACTTGGATGGCAATTCACAATTCTTGCTCAAGCATTAATCAAAATGCTGGTTTAATCTTGCTAGCCTGCTCAGTTTTCAGACTAGCTAGCTCTGCATCAGAAAGAAAGATGAATGACTTTCCTGCAGTGTGATCCAGGGTCTCCCTCCCTTGAAGCCACCACACAAACAGGCATTGCAACGGGGAAGGTTGGGCACCAGCAGGATTCTGTCTGTCTGCATGAACTGTCATTCGTTTAACAATTGAAGTTATGATGGCACTGAAAATGTGACATGACTGGTTCTTGAACTTATGACTACTGCAGCAGTAGTGGGTTCTATAGCAATAGCACTTAGACTTATATACCGCTTCATAGTGCTTTACAGCCCTCTCTAAGCGGTTTACAGAGTTAGCATATTGTCCCCAACAATCTGGGTCCTCATTTTACCCACCTCGGAAGGATGGAAGGCTGAGTCAACCTTGAGCAGGTGAAATTTGAACCGCCGAACTGCAGCTAGCAGTCAGCTGAAGTAGCCTGCAGTGCTGCACTCTAACAGCCTGCCGCCGCCGCTACCGGTTCTAAGAACCGGGCTGAACCGGGAGCAACCCACCACTGTACTGCAGCTTTCCCCGTGGTCACATGATCAAAATGTGCTTGAAAACAGCACATATTTACAATGGTTGCAGCATCCCAGAGACATGTGATCACCATTTACCACCATCCTAGAGGGAAGCCAGATTCACTTAACAAATGCATGATTTGCTTAACAACCAAGCTGATTCACTTATCAATTGTGGCAAAAAGTGTGATGGAATGTGCACCTGCAGGAGCAGTGGGTGAGAGCTTTGGCAACTCAGAGATTTCCCAGAGAGAAAACTAGATCTAAAGACTGTGCAGTCCCAAGCTGGATGGGAGGGAGGAAAAGGTTCAGGGTAGCCACACCCTAGAATCCCTCAGGATATATCTAGTAGGTTAGAAGGTTATAGCTTTAGTTTTGCAAGATTCTGTCCATTAGATATAAGCAAATAAAGGATTGCACTTGATTGGACTTTGAAGTGTCATCTCTAGGCTTGGGCATGACAAAAAAGGTCATAAATCAAGCTTGATTCAGTTAACAACTGCATTGCTTAGTGATGGACAGTTTCAGTCCAACTGTGGTCATAAGTTGACCTGTTCTTGTATGTCTCTAGCTCTAAGATCTTACTCTTTATCTGCGACACATATTTCTATGTGGGATACTAGTTCTATTCTCCTGTTCCAGTTAACTTTTTTTTTTTTTTAAGATTTCAAGATGTTCTTGGGGGTTAAGATGGATTTTATCAATAATTGGTTCTTTTAGAAGTTTTTACTTTTATGTGGGTGCCACTACATTTTTAGCTGTCTTGGCTAATTTCAGAAACTTGGGCCTGGTTAGCATTTGGATGGGTCACTGACTATTAGCAACACTGAAATGTAAAATCAAAAACAAACTTGGAAGAAGGCAATGCAAACCACTTTCTCAGTACTGCCAAGAAAACTGCATAAATGCAGACACCAGGAGTCAGGCTCAATTTGAAATCATGATTTTATGATTTGTGTTTATTGTTTTAGCTATTTTTAAAACTGACTAAGAGATCAGTGTTGTAGATAGTCTGAAAATCTGTTTGGATCATGTCAACAGATATAAAGACAATACATAAAAATTTGACATATAGTCCAGTAAGAGGTATTGGGGATTTATTACTAAAGAATATCGACATTTCACCTATTTTATTACAATAAAATGGCATATAAAAAGTTCAGATGTAGGATCATAGGATCATTTCCTATCTTGATCCTATTTAAGTGCATAGAAATTACTCAAGAGTGAAAATGCCTCTGTTTGTATTTGTTGTATTTCCAGTGCTTGCAACAACCCCCAGCATTACCCAATGATAATATGTATTAGCACTAATCTGATTTATGCATTATTGTATAGTGATCTCATTAATAATGTTAATAGCAATATCTTGTCACTGTTACCGTGGAATTGAATAATTTCATTTTTGAAATTCCCTTTTCCTCTAGTCGTTTTGCCGCAGAAATCAGCTCCCAAATAGATAAGTAAAGAGAGATGTCATTGTCCAAATTAATACATAATGTCTGCATTCTGGATCTCTGTGAGCAGATCAGTCAAGCTAAGGCTGCCAAAATACAGGGTACATTCTCATGCTATTGAAAGCAAATTGACACCCCACAGAGGCATGAATGGTAATGGAGAATCTAATATTGTTGGGCATTTAAAGTCCTTTCTGCAGTACAGGAAATTATCATTAGAAATGAGTAGTGATAAAGGAAAGAACCAGTTTGTATGCCAGCTGGCTTCAGTTTTAAAGTCTACTAAAGTCTTCTCAAAGTTCCTTTCTGCTCATTGGCTGATTTAACACAGCATCATTAACTTGGTGACTGAATTAATCCATTTTTCTCTATAATATTCTGGAAGTTGGATAGTCATAACATACAGTACAAAGCCACAAAACCAACTGGCCAATCAATCAGTCAGTCAGTCAGTCAGTCAGTCAGTCAATCAATCAATCAATCAATTGTGGGTGTTACCTAGATGGTTGATATATTTTATAGAACACAGCTACTGTATAAGTTATTTACCTAAAACTAATCAGTTATTTGAGGAGCCAGATTGTTGGGAGCAATATGCCGAATCTGTCAACCACTTAGAGAGGGCTGTATAGAAGTCTAAGTGCTATTGCTCTTTAGTTATTTAACTAAAACTAAACTAATCCTTTAGTTAAATCTGAAAGTTAATTTTAAAAAAGTCAGGGCAAAGTAAGTAAGTTTGGAGGTTCCAGGTTTGGAAGGAATAACATTACTGATTCACCCTGGTTCAGTGCTGAATTCAGCTAGAAATATTATAAGACAATGTAAATTGTCTTCTGCTAAGGCTTCTTGAGTGAGGAAGTGATTGGAATTGCAGTTGGAATTGTGCGGGCAAGTCAGGTCTTCAAGACTCATGCAGAAAAAAAAAAGAGCAGGATGGATATCTGGGTCACAAGGCTTCCAGTTGAAAGAAACTGAACAGGGAATGTCTAGGTACCCTCTGTTCTTGAGAATAGAGGAAAAGCTGCCTTTTGCCTGGTGTTCAGAATAGAGGTACCAATATCATAATGCCATAATATAAATCAATAATGCAATTACATCATTGTATGTAGTTCTGGTCACCATACTTCAAAAAAGGATACAGTGAAACTAGAGATGATTCAAAGGAGGGCAACTAAGTTGATGAAGGAGCTGGAGCAACTTTTCTGTGAGGACAGATTGTGACATTTGGGGCTTTTTAGTCTAGAAAGCAATGAATGAGAGGAGACACGATTGAGGTATAGAAAATTATATATTGTATGTATAACGTGGACAAGGAAAATCTATTCTCCTTGTCCACTTTATCAAAATGCTAAAGCTAGAGGTCACCCAATAAAATTTAATCTTGAAAGAATCCGGATAGACAAAATTATGATTATCTTTACATAACACATACTTAAAGTTTGCAATTTGCTGTCACAAAATGTGGTAGCCAGCTTGGCTTGCTTCAACAAATGATTGGATCATTCATGGAAGTCATGGGGATCAATGGCTATTAGCCTTGATGCAGGGGGTGGGTTCTGCTTTTCTTTGCTGCCGGTTCGTTCAGTGATGCGCCACATGGGCGCGCGCGCGCTTCGCGCATGCACAGTGCTTAAAAAAAGCTTCTGCGCATGCGCAGA
The DNA here is from genome assembly GCA_003457575.1 of Thermophis baileyi. Taxonomy (NCBI): domain Eukaryota; kingdom Metazoa; phylum Chordata; class Lepidosauria; order Squamata; family Dipsadidae; genus Thermophis; species Thermophis baileyi. Next base: position 281,118 of record QLTV01001323.1, on the reverse strand, counting down.
AGCAAAAAACAAGATGGCGGTGCCTATGGCGCCGCTGAAAGAACCGGTTCAGGGGCGTGGCAGGCCTGGGTCGCTGCCTGTTCTAGTGACCCAGGCCGCCAAGTTACTACCGGTTCTATAGAACCAGTCCGAACCTGGAGGAACCCACCTCTGCCTTGATGTTAGTGCAACTGCCTCATAAGGCTATCTACTGGGAAACTAATGGGTTTTCTTGTGCTGTGGTTGTCTACAAAGAAAACAGACTGTTGGACTAAATGGGTCAGGGCTATAATACAGCAGGAAACTTCTTGTTTATTGTATTGTATTGTATTGTATTGTATTGTATTGTATTGTATTGTATTGTATTGTATTGTATTGTATTGTATTGTATTGTATTGTATTGTATTGTATTGTATTGTATTGTATTGTATTGTATTTATTGCATTGCATTGCACTGCATTGCATTGCACTGCATTGCTTTATTTTATTTATTTCATTATTTTAATTTTCTTTTATTATTTCATTTCATTTCATTTCATTTCATTTTTGTATTGAATGCATTGTAACTGCGTACTCCCAACAGACTCTGGGTGGCTCACAAAATCCAATACAATATAAAACAATAAAAAACATAAATAAAACAAAGCAACCCTGATTAAATGCAGCCAAAGAAAAATGTGATAGCCCCCTCTGCCCCAATGCATTACTTTAGGCTTGCGACAAGCCCGATTTTAAACATCACGTGCAAGTCCAGTCTAACTATTTACTTTATGCTCCAAGGTAGTGTACCGTTCCATAAAATTGGCTTATTTGAATATAAGCATGGATTAAGTTAGCCAAAGAAAAATATATCGTGTGAGCATAGACAGTCAAGTCAACAGGTTTAAATTAGATTATAAGTGGAGGCCTGGCTGACTTCATGAAAAATTCTTCTCATGTGTCTGAGAAGATAAATAAAGTATAGTTGTCAGGGTTGAAGAGACTTGTCTGGGTCTTGGTTCATGACAAATAGTTCATTTTTTCAGCCTTTATCATTCTACGCAGATGATAAGCCTGTCCTCATTTGCCCTCAAATCTGAAAAGGAAGCAATATTCAAAGCATGGGAAACCTCCTTTTTCACAAATTAAATAGCAATGCCATGCAAATGCGCTCCAGAGACATGCCTTTTAAAGCAAAGGAACAGATTTGTAACATGCCCAGAGAACTCAATTTATTGGGCTAATTAAAAATATAATGTAAAAAAAACTCTTAATATGTGAGGCAAAATGGCCATTGATTTTAATGGAACTGAGTCCCATATTTTAATTGATCACTGTGACGGCCAAGATGCCTAGGATAAATAAAATAGATAAACAAAAAATTGTGGGTTTTTTTTGGAAAAAAATGATCTGAAAATCAAAACAAATTATAACAAAAATATTAACACAGCAATATGAAATTTAAATTAAGATAAACCAAGTAATGAAGTGGCAGATTGGCAGGAGACATTAAGCATTTGAGAAGCAATTGAACTAAAGACTTTTCAGATATGAAAAAAATGCAGGTACTGAAGAGTGGGAAATGTTTACCTGAAAAGTGTTCTTTTAAAACATTCTTTAATCTTCTCTCCATTCTTCAAAATTTCTTAGAGTTGTTCCTTAGGATCTCTTGTCCTCTTATTGAAGTCGTCTAACATTTGACCTTTTTGTCATGCTCCCTGGACCAAGATTCGGCTGCCTATTTTCAACCTTGGCCTTATATATATAAAAGATGCTGTAAAGCACAATGGAGCGATATATACGTCTAAGTGCTATTGCTATTTTTGTAATCTTTCTGGAGTAATCCCCTTTTCTGTTGATTGTTCTATTGGTCCTCTTCTCCCTTCAGTTTTGCTGCTTTCCTGGTAGTCATCATTCTTTCATTTGTAATACAAAAGTGAAAATGACTCAGTTACAAGTGTGAAAGTTAATGGTACTTTCTCTCTCTCTTTTTCTCTTTTGCCTTTCCTATGTCCTTTAGGGCAGGGTTCCCCAACCCCCAGTCCGTGGCAGGCCAGAAACCGGGCTGTGCAAACAAGCGAAGCCCCATCTGAGGGATGCAGGCAGCATGTGAAACCATGACCCCCTAGTCCATGGTAAAACCTCTCTTCATGGAACCAGTCCCTGATGCAAAACTGTTGGGGCACTGCTTTAGGGCACCCCATAGTTTTGGTCACACAGTCTATCTCATATTACATTTATTTCTTTGTTTTGTAAAATCCACCAATTGCTTTTTCTCTTTTCTCTTTAATATTAAACAATCAGCATGCCCATGAAGACATAGTCTATTTGTCTAATTATTTTCAAATAGTATCGAAAGCACCTTTGGCAAAATAATAATCTTTTAAATCCCCCAAGCATCTGGAACCAACCAGGGAATGTGGGAGGGAGGAAGGAAGGAACAGTAAAATGGTGCCACCATGGTGCCCCCCCCAACTCCTGCTGAGAGATCTAGGATCTCTGTCACAGGTATTTTACAAGTACAACCAAGGCTGAAAAATGCCTAGATTATCCGATTGCTCCAGGATAGTATTCAGCAGCAATCCAACTACTTTCTCAACAATCTTCCAAACAGATTCAGGATTCTTCCTTCCTCCCTTTCCTCTTTCTTGAAACAAAGTCAGAAATTTTGCTCGTGCTCTTAATTAAAATTGCCTTTGCATATTCCTATGTTCAGCCAAGTATGGGATCCTTTTTATTCAAATTCCAATTTTCCAGTCCTTTTCAAACTTCTTTTATTTCCATTTTATAATCTCTTGAGCATGGTTGAGCTTGCTTTTGTTTGACATCTTGCCCACCCACCACAAGCTGAGATTTGAGAAGAGGAATCTCTTAAAAAATACCCCACTTTTCAATTCTGCATTATTGAGAAGAGAAGGAACTTTGTCTTTTATCATCCTCAATATTTCAATAATTATTTTAAGCAAGACATCTGCATTTGTCTGATGTGAGGCAAAAATTATACTCATAATGGGGGCAATGAAGCTGAAAATTTAAACTACTTTCCTAAAAATCAAACCCCAAAAGTTAAAGACACTTCCTAAAAATCACTATTTAATAAAGCCTAAAATCAAATTTGTGTATTAAAAAGCACATATACTTGGCAGATTCCTAATGCTCATCAGTGTCTTCTGTGATTGGATATTTTCTCCAGAGCCTTTAAAATAAAAACATCTTTATTTATTTATTTTCTATTACAGTCAGCATAGAGTTTTAAATTGCCAATATTACCAAATTTGCTACATTAAGTCTAATTGTACATCCAAATCAAGTTTTCTCATTGTTTCATTCTCATCTAATTGTAAAATCAGGGTTGAATTTATTTTTATAGTTGATGAACAGCCCTACTTGTTATTTGATAATTTTGTTTGAGTTAATCGTTTTAATTTTCTCCATACAATTGGCACATTTACATTTCATCATTTTATGTTTATTAATTATAAAGCAATGTAATCCAGGACACTCTATAGCTCATAGACAGAATAATGAAGAATATGTTGCATCTTCCAACACCCACTTTACCTGTCATGTGTTTAGCAGTTCATGAAAGCAGCACCTTGGTTCATTGGAAGAGAGCATCCAAATGAATATAAAAGCATATAGAATAGAATAGAATAGAATAGAATAGAATAGAATAGAATAGAATAGAATAGAATAGAATAGAATAGAATAGAATTGAATTGAATTCTTTATTGGCCAAGTGTGATTGGACACACAAGGAATTTGTCTTTGGTACATATGCTCTCAGTGTACATAAAAAGACAAGATACATTCGTCAAGAATCATGAGGTACAACACTTAATGATTGTCATAGGGTACAAATAAGCAATCAGGAAACAATCAATATTAATATAAATCGTAAGGATACAAAGCAACAAGTTACAGTCATACAGTCATAAGTGGGAGGAGATGGGTGATAGGAACGATGAGAAGACTAATAGTAATAGTAATGCAGCCTTGGTGAATAGTTTGACAGTGGTGAGGGAATTATTTGTTTAGCAGAGTGATGGCCTTCGGGAAAAAACTGTTCTTGTGTCTAGCTGTCTTGGTGTGCAGTGCTCTATAGCGTCATTTTGAGGGTAGGAGGTGAAACAATTTATGTCCAGGATGTGAGGGGTCAGTGAATATTTTCACGGCCCTCTTTTTGACTCGTGCAGTATACAGGTCCTCAATGGAAGGCAGGCAGTAATTGTTTTTTCTGCAGTTATCTTCTCTTCTCATATCTTCTGTTATAGTCATTCCAACTTTGGGGATCATTTTGAGTCTCGAAGATTGCATATAGGTCCATTTGCACCTTGCAAGATTTGTTCATGCAGTCAAGGAAAAAATATCAGAGCTGCAAGTGGGTCAATAGTTCCTTCTAGGGCCATGATGGCGAACCTATGACACGCATACCAGAGGTGGTACACAGAGCCCTCTCTGTGGGCACGTGTGCCATCGCCAGCTGCTCTTCTGGTTTCTGGCATGTGCATGCGCACCGGCCAGCTGATCTTCACGCGGGCCGGAGCCCCGGAAACCTGAAGACCAGCTGGCCGGCACGCATGCGCACCGGCCAGCTGGTCTTTGGATTTCCGGGGCTCCGGCACATGCGAAGACCAGCTGGCCAGCACAAATGCACATGCTGGAAACCCAAAGACCAGGTGGCCAGCACGCGCATGCGCGCCGGCCAGCTGGTCTTTGGGTTTCTGGGGCTCCGGCGCGTGCAAATACCAGCTGGCCGGTGCACATGCGCATGCCGGAAACCAGAAGACCAGGTGGCCGGCACGCACATGCACACTGGCCAGCTGGTCTTTGAGTCTCTGGGGCTCTGGCATGTGTGCGCGCATTCCAATTTGGGCACTCGGTGCCGAAAAGGTTCACCATCACTGTTCTAGGGTATAGTTTCATACACAGCTGACCTATTATTTCTGTAAAATCATTATCAGAAAGTCTTGCTGTGGTCAGAAACATCTGTATTGCTCTGTTGAGTTGGAGGGTCTACAATAAAGCTGTGACTATGCATAGTTAGTACACACATTTGCTCCTTCTCAGAAATTATAGCATAGTTCTTTGGATAAGTAGGTTATTATTATTTAGTGTGTGACATATCATACATGGAGAAGCAATATATATATATCAACATTTCAACTAGATTAGTAGAACCCAATAAAACATAAACGTTAAAAAGATCTGTGTTCAAATACTAATGTCTAGGCCATCTAACCATTGAAGTGCAGCATCGTTCATATTGAAAAAAGTCAGATATTGGATCGGTATAGGCCCTCAGCTTACAGCTGGTCGTGATGTGATCTACAGTTTGATGTGGGATCCCCAAAGTCATATTGAGGGGAGGGTACTATGCCCCATTAATACAAGAGAGTCCTGGCAGAAGCTACAGTATGTGAGGTGTGAATCCTATTCACAATTGTTCATTGCTGATGTAGACAGGTAGGTATTATTTCAGTATTACAATCTAGATCATGGGTGTCAAACTCGCGGTGTCATGTTGCCGTCACATGATGTTTTGCGATGTTTTTCCCATTCGTGGAGCTGGGGTGGGCGTGGCCTGTGCATGATGCAACTGGCCTGCGGGCCGCCATTTTGACACCCCTGATCTAGATGCTACAGCATTTAAATTTTGATTGTCACAGAGTTCCCTAAAGAAAGCAAGTCAGGAATACAATGAAAATAAAATAAAGACAAGAAAAGAAAATGCTAGAAAAAGTGTTCTACCCTCAGGCTTGCAGATCCATTCAAAAGAAAATGGATACTTTATAATTAAAGGGGTGGGCCTATTAAGCCTTGATCAATAGTAATGCTGTGCTGAGGTGGATCATAGGTCAATCTATATTTGTTAACCTGTTATAGATCAGGCTCATCTAACTATGTACTGTATGACACACTTGGATTGGTAGCAGCTTTTCATATTCTCAGGCAAATTTCTTTCTTTTTTTTCATTGTCTCATTGCCATTTCCCATTTGTTGACTCCATGGCCAACAACATCCACGTGCCATCTAGCTTACCTGAGATAATTAAGATGGATAGTGGAAGCCCTTCAACTGCTCAGCCAGGTCTCACTGGAAGTCTGAGCAAATGATGATCAATAAAAACCAGGGAGAAGGTGATAACCCTCAGTAATTGGGAAGGGGAAGATTTTCTAATAGGTCTTCCTGATTTTTTGTTAGATAAGCTTGACATTCTTGTAAGAAGAGTTTGTGCTATTGTACGTCTGCACTTCTCCTGAGAGCATATACACCAAATTCCTTGTGTGTCCAATCACACTTGGCCAATAAAGAATTCTATTCTATTCTATTCTATTCTATTCTATTCTATTCTATTCTATTCTATTCTATTCTGTTCTATTCTGTTCTGTTCTGTTCTATTCTATTCTGTTCTGTTCTGTTCTGTTCTGTTCTGTTCTGTTCTGTTCTGTTCTGTTCTATTCTATTCTATTCTATTCTATTCTATTCTATTCTATTCTATTCTATTCTATTCTATTCTATTCTATTCTATTCTATTCTATTCTATTCTATTCTATTCTATTCTATTCTGTCCTACAGGAACTGAAAAGGCAGGCAGTAGCAGTAACTGTGGTTACAACTGACCATTGCCTTTAGAAGTGTTACTTGAAATTTTTTTAAGGCAGCATTGTTGACAGCATAAGGTGGACTACTTTGATCTTTTCCAGTTGGTGTCATGTGCTGTCCATCAAACTTTAGATTACTACACTTATATCACAGGGCATCAGCTTCAGAAATATTAGCCAAAAGCAGGCTTTGCCTGTAGCAAATAGCAAAGAGGGAAATGGATATGGTCATTCTTAAGCATTCATACAAACCCTGCCTCCAATACTTCTTGCATCGAATTGCTTGTAAAGATATTTACATGTTAAGCAAGAAGAACTGAAAATACGCTATAAATGTGCTTCACTGATTTTATACATTCAGACACACTGCTCTTTTTCAAGTTTTGTATTAAATATGTAAGCATTTGGTAAATAAGTATTATTTTATGCATTCCGATCTCTCCCACTCCAATTCAGGTTTGTTATATACAGACTTCTTCCCTGGGCTATTGATATTCAGTTATTGGGAAAAGTGGTCTCAAATGTCCATAAACATTCTGTACTGCATCACTGATCCCATTTAAGGATGCTAGATTTTGAACAGAGCATGGCTGCTCTTAGCTTGTTTATTGCATTGAACATAATGCATGGGGTGTGGGGGAAGAATCAGTTTTGCAGGTGAAATTATGGAGGAGACCTGTGATACCCTTACTCTTTTGTTCCTATAATTATGCATTTGAGATAACTGTTGGAGAACTGTCAAACAAAGCCTGAATGGGGGATAGATGCACACAGCCAAACCAGTTTATACATCCGTTACACACCAGCCCATGCTATACAGGGCAGTTCTGTACTTACAACCATTTGTTTAGTGACTGTTCAAAGTTACAACTGCACTGAAAAAAAGCGACTCATGACTGTTTTCTACACTTATGAAAAGTGTGACAAACAGCATCCCCATAGTCACGTGATCAAAATTTGGATGTTTGGCAACTGGTATGTATTTATGACAGTTGCAGTGTCCCGAGGTCATGTGATTATCTTTGTGAACTTCTGGCAAGCAAAGTCAGTGGGAAAGGAAGCCAGATTTACTCAACAACCATGTTACTAACTTAACAAACGGAAGTGATTCACTTAACAACTATGACAAAAAAGGTTATAAAGGGTGGCAAAAACTCTCTTAACAACTGTCTTACTTAACAACAGAAATGTTGGGCTCAACTGTGGTTGTAATTTGAGGACTACCTGTATGTAAGAGCTCTTCTGCTATAGCCAGAGATTAACAGGGTCTATTTGTGTATCTTAAACCTTTAAAAGAAGTTGTGTTCTCTCTATTTTACGTTTCTGTGCACTATCATATACATTCCTTTAATTTCCCTCTTCTAGATTCCCCCATTTCATAATTATTGCATAGGTTTCAGAAATCAAATGTGTATACACACACACACTCTCACACACTATATACATCCATACACATAGGAAAATATTTTCTACATTCTTTTCTATCCTGTGGTTTTATCTTATTCTGTTTCTTCTCAGTTACTTTTCATTTATTTATTAATTGTCTTGGTAGGAAATGGAATCACTGTGCATTTCCTCTTTTGTGGTTTCACTTAAATCTTACAAGCCTTACTAGGCTATGGTTTCCGTTGCTTAAATGTTCTCTTCTCTTAAGATCTTATTACTTGATTTATTATTGATTCCACTTATAGCCTACTTCAGGCAACAAATGATTCCGTTAGAAAATCTTTGAGGTTTTTAAAGTGTAGCACACTTGAAGTCTCTGATTACTCTTGTTTTTTTTCCTTGCACTTTATTGACTTACTGTTGTGGTAGGTTGATGTTGTTTTGGTGGACTTGGAGTTTTGCTACACTTTTTTTTCAATTATTAGCTCATTTTTTGGAGACAAATTCAATCAGAAGATAGCCTGAGAAAAGAGCAATGGAAATCTCAAATATAAGAAACCCAAAGGCTGGGTAATACTTAACAAAGGAAGTATAGATTGCCTTATTCAGAGTCTTCTCTAAGATTGTTTCTCATCATGAATGTATATGGGGCTGCCACAGAGTTGCCACAAAGAAGAGGGAGTCAACCTATTCAAGAAGCAATGAATGGAAGCTAATCAAGGAGGGAAGCAACCTAGAACTAAGGAGAACTTTCCTGACAGTTAGAACAATTAATCAGTGGAAAAACTTGCCTCCAGAACGCAACACTGGAAGTTTTTAAGAAGAGATTTATTGGACAACCAGTTGTCTGAAATGGTATAGGGCTTCCTGTCTGAGCAGGGGGTTGGTTAGAGGACCGCCAAGATCCCTTCTAACTCTTTTATTCTGTTATATATATCTATATATCTATATCTCTATCTCTATCTCTATATCTGTATCTGTATCTGTATCTGTATCTGTATCTGTATCTGTATCTGTATCTGTATCTGTATCTGTATCTGTATCTGTATCTAATCTATATCTATATCT
>QLTV01001323.1:260602-271388 GCA_003457575.1 Thermophis baileyi | reverse complement strand
TATATAATATATAATATAATATATAATATATAAGCATTTTAAAAATAAAATATTGCAAATGAAGAATTATAATGCTGTAGATTTATCATAGTTTCCCACTTTCACAACACTGTTCTCTGGTTGCAAAATTAAATAGGCCATTTTGGCAACATGGGAGATAGACATAAGAAGTTATTCCAAATTTTTAGGGGTGATGCAGAGTTTAATGCAGGAATTTAAAAAAATTGTCTTTTCAAAAAATATTTGTTTACCTCACCACCAAAAATGTTCCTGTACAGTGTTCCAATAATGTCCAATACTTCCTGAAGCAACATTTTTTTTTTCAAAATTAGGATAGGGCATTGGAAACTCACCACTTTTGACCATTTTATTTTGCTTCAGCAAATATTCTTGCTTTTGCCTAGAACAGGCATCAAACTGGCGGCCCATGGGCCGGATGCGTCACACGCAGGCCACGCCCACCCCAGCTCTGCAAATGGGAAAAATGTCATGAAATGTCACAAGACGGCAACGTGATGTGGTGAGTTTGACACTCGTGGCCTAGAAGGTTCCTTTTGGGATTTGCAGTTTGGCATGACCTACAATCCAAATTTTAAAAATTAAAATTGAAATCACTATCAAGTTAGACATTGAATCTGCTAAATTGTATGACAGTTTGTTAACTTACCGAAATCCCCATTTTTAAGCGGGGACACACACATACAAAGAAAAGTGAAGATTTCAGGCTGTATTATGACACAATCCTTTGCCCATTCAGTAGGAATTAAATCTTATTTTGTTTCCTTCAAGACAATTTAGTTTCAGGTAAATGTTGATTTGATTGAAGCTTGATTGAAGTAATCTAAAGGCTCTCTTTATTCATGCAGTGAATACATGGGAAGCAGTACTCTGTTATTCCATATGAACAACTACAATGTGTTCTTGTATAGATAAACCTGCAAATATTGTTCTATGTAACTGAGAGTTTATTTTATTTATTTTATTTTATTTGTTTTATTTTGTCAAGTACGTGTTTGATAATATACATAAGTATAACATTATCTGAATACATAAGATGAGTACAAATAAAAGGGAACATTTGGACAGGGATGGTAGGCACGCTGGTTCTTGATTGCATGGCACTCTGCTGTCAGATTTAGGACTATATGTGACTGTGCGTGCAATGTGTGAGTGACAAGTATGATGTAAACACCAATCCTATTCATCTATCAATTGTTATCAGATAGATAGCCCCTGGTATAAAGATGAGCTAAAATACCACAGGTGTTTGTATAAGTTGAATGGGAAATCTGTTGCAGGCATTTCACTCTGTTCCCACGATAGACATGAGATCATATAGGTTAGGATTAAGCTGCTATTTGCATGATCTGATTTTGAACTTCCGGAATGGATAAGCTTTTGTGATTGAGATTATAGGGGATATTTGCTCTGTCTAGACCTTCTATTTTAGGGATATGAAATCCTTAATATAGACAGATAAAACAATCAGTTTCAATTTACATTAGTTTGTCATGTTGCTAATCTTAAAATTGTTCAACTTGCCTCTCAAAATCTATCTTTGTTGCATATTTCTCAAAGTAGGTATCTTTGGGGATACATTTTTCTCCCATGTTTACCTGTTGTAAACATTGTCCCTAATAGAGTGAATTTTGTACATCATTTTAACCAGTTTTGTGCATATTTTTCACAAATGTGTATCTCTTTACTTATTCTGTTTTTTTGTGCCTCACAGCATTTTAGGACATAGATGGTAAAAGACAAGATTATTTCTTTTTATTAACTTGAAAAGACAAAGCTAATGTTTGCATGACAAACATATTCTCCTTCAATTTTAAACCCTACAGAGAAACTGGTGCCTGAAATGTAGCAGTAAAATGGCACTGTTTTGTTCGCCTGCAAAATTCAGGGCTCCTGGAAACTTTGTAGCACTTACACTTATATGCTGCTTTATAGTATTTTACAGCCCTTTCTAAACAGTTTACAGAGTCGGCATATTGCCCCCAACAATCTGGGTCCTCATTTTACTGACTTCGGAAGGATGGGAGACTGAGTCAATCTTGAGCCAGTGAGAATCGAACTGCTGGCAGTTGGCAGAATTAACCTGCAATACTGCATTCTAACCACTGCACCACCGCGCTCTTTTAGTAGGTAGTTTATTCTGACCGTTTTTATGCTCACATATATAATTTATTCTTTCAGAGCTGCAGAATTTGTGTCTGAGGCCTATATTTGTTTCCTCATCATTTCAGATGAGGAATGATATTACCTCTTTAGGTTACCAATTGTCTGATGTCACAATCACAAGCAAAAATGCTTGGAAAACTTTTGGATGCAGTTTGGGACTGGGCTCAGCTGACTACAAAAGGAAAAGCTTGATGTTTGTGAGATTAAAGATGAACATCCCACTCACTTTGCATGAACTTAATTGGCTGGTAGGTGGCAACAGGTACTTTTCATTGTTGCTAGTGTTTACTTTTAATTTTCTCAATAACTGATGTTCCACTCTTGCTATTGCTACACGATTGATGTGTATTCTGAAATCATTAATTACTGATTATCAGTTGCACTTGTAAGGCAACCTTCCAAAAAATCATTTGAAATCTTGTTGCTTTATATGGGTTAATCCTTTTGCAATGCCCATATTCCCCACAAAGAAAATGAAATTGGTTCCACATCAAGTCTGTATGTGTGTGTGTGTGTGTGTGTATATAAGGATTGCATCCAGTAATGAGTTATTAGTAGAGCCAAAATTACATCTAAACTCTTAGATGCCAGTAGCCTTAGAACAGAGACCTCTGCATTATTCATTTGGCTATATTTTAGGCACAAGGATTAAGCATATGGTAGATTAATATGAGTTTAAGTATGTTTCCTAACTGCAAAGAAGAATCATTTGCAATTGGGATAATCATTTTTCACTACAGCATAGGCAAGCTCCACTTCTCTAGAGCACTGGAAGACTGTCATCCAGTAATCTTGTCGTAGGTGGCCAGTTCCATTTTACAGAAAGCACTGCAAGTACGTCTCTTGACTGGCTGCTGTGAGCAGCAAACATAGCACTTTTTCAACAAAAAACACTCAGATTCACCAGAGCCTCAATTCTTCATTGGTTGAGTCCGTTATGGTGATGGGGTAACATCTAGCCTTGGTATCTGGTACTGTTTCTGGTTTTTGAACTTTGGTGAAATGGGAAGTAGCTTTTTCTCAGCTAACCCAGGTCAGATTGATCACAGCCTTTTATTAATTCTTAAGGGTGGTGACAGATTGGATCGGTGTGTGTGTGTGTGTGTGTGTTGTCTCTTTATGAGGAGATGATTTCAGCAGCCCAGAAAGAGGTCTGGGATTTGATATCACCAATATGCTGGTTCTGTTGTAGGGCCAGCCTTTCATTTTACAATGGCCTTTTTGTTGGAGCTTTTTCTTAGCTATGACATTGTTCATCTTCCAGAAGAAGATGAAGAGAGAACTGTTCCAGAGTGTATTTGGGACAGGACACCTAATAGTTTATTGGAGGATTGGGTTTTTTTAGGTACTATATGGATTTTGTTTTGTGTTATTATATGTTTTTTTATTCTATTTTGCTATAAGCCATCATGAGTGTTTTGATTGTGGCACAGTAGAGATAGATAATAGATAGATAGATAATAGCTAGACAGACAGACATGAAGTGCAGGATTTGAAACTCGATACATTATCTTTTTATCCATACTTTATGTATTTGTTTATTTATTAAATTTACTAGCTGATAACCCGGCATTGCCCAGGTATTTATAGATGTCGAAGCATTTGTCTGACAGGGATCCATTGGAGGGGCCTTTCTTCCCCCTACTCCCATGCCCATCATCCCTGCCCTCTCCCTTCCCCCTCCCATGCGCTTCTCTTTCCCGCCCTTTCTACGATCCTGGCACTTTGCCCCACCTTCTGCCAAGAGAAGGGAACATCAGGTGCTTTCCCATTGGTCCAGTTGAGGGCGAAAGTCATGGCTGGCTTTCCAGAGGAAGCTGCGATGGAAGTGACATCACAAACAATTGCCGCTCTAGGACACCACACTCGCTCTCCTTAACGGCCCAGGCGTCCAGAGTTATGCTGGAACACACACACACAGACACACACTGAGGGGTGCTAAGGGTGTCTTACCCCCACAGTATTTGTTTCCAGAGAGTAAGTCATCTGTGTACCAAGTTTGGTTAAAATTGCTCGAGGCATTCCAGAGTTATGCTGGAACACGCACACACAGACACAGACACACAGACACACAGACACACAGACACACAGAGGGATGTTAGGGGTGTCTTACCCCCACAGTATTTTTGTCCAGAGAGTAAGTCATCTGTGTACCAAGTTTGGTTGAAATTGCTCGAGGCATTCCAGAGGTATGCTGGAACATACATACACACTCTCACGCACACACACACACACACACACACACACACACACACATACATACATACAGCCTTTTTATACATATATAGAAATAGATAGAAGAAGATAGATACATAGAATAGATAGATAGATAGATAGATAGATAGATAGATAGATAGATAGATGATAGATAGATAGATAGAAGATAGATAGAAGATAGAAAGAAGAAGAAGAAGAAGGTAGAAGAAGATAGAAGATAGATATTGCCGTCTATCTCACCCAAGGCAACTCATTCTCACCGTTAACACCCAATGTCTGCCATTCAAAGAAACAGGGCACTAGAGGGCTATAGAAACTAATTATGACTTGCTGTGATGCAGTAAGATAGTAATGTGAATGGTCCAGTGACATTATATGCATGCACAGAAATATATAGCTTTATGTTAAATTAATTGGCATTGGTACAACTGCAACTTTATGCACTGTTACCTAGGAAAAAACCTATTGAACTAAGTGATGCAATGGAGACAGCAGCAGACAGCAGACAAGTCACTGACCTTCTGAGGATTCAGAAGGTAGGTGGGCCTGGGCTTGGCTCATACTTGGTTGGGAAACCATAGAGAATTCTAGAGGAATAACAGCAGCAGCAGCAGCAACAACAACAAACAAAAACAATGCAATTCATTTCCATTCTATTATTAAGAAAACTGTACGGGTGTGCTCATATAGTTACCAGGAACTGAGCCTGATTGAGAGGTTCACCTTTATTTGAACTGCTTGGGTACAATAAGTGAATCTTAAAAAAAAAAAAGATCTAGCAACTTTGAGGATTTTTTTTCATATAATAGGTCAATCAGTCTTTCAAAGAAAAAAGTACAATCCTCATCAAAGAAAGAAATACCCATTAATTATTAATGTTTTTCTTTCTATTCTGATTTCTTCCTGCTTCAAAAAAAAAAAAAAAAAAAGCCCTTATGATTCCTTCTGATGTGTGTGGATTTTTTGAATCTTAGCTTTATTGAAAAGTGTGCAAGGACAATGTATCCAGCTAAACATATTAATTTATTATTAACTAATAATTTGGAGCATAGAGCAATCCCTTATGGCCAGTTCTTTTAACCTGGTTGAACCAAAATCAACTAATAGCTGGAGGTGAAAAGCGGAAGGATTTTTGAACAACCAGGAAGGAGGAAGAGTTTTTTGTTATAAAATATTTGGAAAAAGATACTTTGCAAAACACGCACTTTTGTCGCGATCAGAACCAGTAGGGAAGGTAAGTAGAACCCACCCCTGAACTGCTCCCTATGTGATCTGGAAAGTACACTCCAGCATGTTCTTGAATAAATTCATGTTAGACAAGTCTGTTGACTTGGTGTTATCTCCAGGTAGTGTGTAGCATTTCTTCAAGTAACAGCTGCAGGGGAACAATCTAGGGAGAAAGGTACAGTATGCTTCTGTCTCTCACTTGTGAGTACCCCATAGAGATCTGATTAATGGGTGTCATGTGTTGTAGGGCCACTGACAATGCTAATGCAACTCTTTGAATGTAGGCTGTTGCAATGGCACTCAAGAAAACATGTGTAGCCTCTCCTAGTTAACTTCTTAGGTTCCTTCAATATTCAAGCATTTAAATAGATTAATACTTCTGAAAGATACATACCATGTTTTCCCGAAAATAAGACCCTGTCTTATATTTTTTTGCCACCAAAAAAGGCACCAGGTCTTGTTTTTTTGGGGTGTGTGTGTGTGTCATCCACTGAGTCACCTCACTTGTGCGTGTCGCCCCGGCCTCCTTTTTGCTGTCAGAGGCCTTCAGGAACTTCTGCAGCTGGCAAGTCTTTCCTGAAGGCCTCTGCAGCTGATAACAGAGCTCCAGATCGATCCGGAAATCCAGAAGAAATGGGCCGGCAAGGCAGGTGTCGGGGTGTGCGAGGCCTGGCTGCAGGTAAGTAGTAGGGCAGCTCCACCCCCTCATCCCCACACTAGCTTAATTTTTACCCGTGCACCCTGGAGTGGGTGGGGGCTTAATTAGGGCTTATTTTGGGGTAGGGCTTATATTGGGCACACATGTAAAAATGAAGCTAGGATTTACTTTTGGGATAGGTTGTATTTTTGGGGAAACACGGTAGTAGTTGCTGAAGTCTGGCAGAATTTTTTACCCTAATAAAATGTATCATTTCTTTTAATAGTTCTCTATCATTTTCCATAAACAGTCAGAAAGAGAGAAATGTTCCTCTGGCAAACCAGTAGGTTTCCATAAATGATGTCTTAGGAATATAAATATTATGAAAGATTTCAATTCTTTGATGTGCCCAGCTCAGGAAACAAAAAGACCCATCTTTGTATAGTGCTATAAATGAGGTGAGATATGCATTGATTTATAAATCAATATTATTGATTTATAACTTTTTCGCATGCCAATCAATTATTTACCATGGTTGCCTTTTACAGAGTGATGGCTTACGATGTGATCAGATTTTTGTGGTACTGGTTTGGCATACTATAGATGTGTGTGTGGGTGAAAGGATAATGGCATGTTTTATCCCACCCAGTCTACAACATACTTAGTATAAATCAGTAGTTGAGGTGCTTGACTGTAAGAAAAGCCGAGGTGGCGCAGTGGTTAGAGTGCAGTACTGCAGGCTACTTCAGCTGACTGCTAGCTGCAGTTCGGCGGTTCAAATCTCACCGGCTCAAGGTTGACTCAGCCTTCCATCCTTCCAAGGTGGGTAAAATGGGGACCCAGATTTTTGGGGGCAATATGCTGACTCTGTGAACCGCTTAGAGAGGGCTGTAAAGCACTGTAAAGTGGTATATAAGTCTAAGTGCTATTGCTATTGCTATTGCTATAAAGTGAGCCAGATTTTAATCCTCACTCAAGCAGAAAGGCTAATTGGGCAATGTGGGGACAGTCACTCTCTCTTAGTCAAACTACCTTAAAGGAATGTTGTGGAGATAAAATTAGAAGAGGCGCCCATGTATCCCCCTTGACTTGAGCTTTCAGAAAAAAAGGTTAAAGAATAAATGCAGGAGGAATGTCCAGTGCCCTTTATTCTCAGATAGATTTGTAAAATATCTTGCCTACATTCTCTCAAACTATTTTCACTAATTAGATGAATGTTCCCATTCGTCAAATCTAGTTATTTAGTATTTCATTTCATTTCAGATTATTCCTTGCTCTGAAGTCTGGATATGACAGAAATAAAATCATGGTGTATATAAATGGTAGTCCTGTTTGATTTTGTGAGTTTAAGTGATAGTCCTTTGGGCAATTGTCTAACATTCAATATTCTTAAAATTCAAGTTACTTCAAAGCCAGTATATATTTTGGACTAATGTGAATATGTGCAATGTTTTCAGAACAAGGGCGTGCAGGGCAGGGGTGAGTTCTGGGTCCTTTTGCTGCCGGTTCGCTCAGGGTCACGCCGTGTGTGTGCAGCAATCAAAAATTAGCTTCTGCACATGTGCAGAAGCAAAATCCAAGATGGCGGCGCCCACGGAGACACCAACAGAACCGGCTCCGTGACATCATCGGTGAGTTACTAACGGTTCTAAAGAACCAGTTAGAACCGGTAGGAACCCACCTCTGGTGCAGGGTAATGTTTTATAAAATGCATACATTGCTTTTCCAGGCTATAATTTGTACTATTCCCAAATTCACAGGAAGTTTTTTGGAGGTGGGCACTTTGGGATTGCCATAAATTGCTCACTTGGCTAATTATTTTCATGGCTTCTTCCAATGAAAACCTCACATTTGCAAAAACAGGTGTAAGAGCTTAAGGGACAATACAGTATTTTTGTTGAATATTCATCAGCCATTTCATCTTTTCACATACATGACAAGTACATGCTAGAAACACACCCGGTCAGTTTATATAAGCAGCACACCTTAATGATACAATCACTCAATTGTTGTCTCCTGTAGTTTAATTAAAATGAATGAGGGGGACATACTGAAGCTGTACCTGCTAGACAGTATCTTTAGAAATCCAAAAATAAAAATGCTTATTTCAGAGTAATGAGTTACATTACAAACAAAGAAGGGAAGAAATGATGATCTATACTTATTTCAGAAGTACTGTTTCAAATTGGGTAACAACAGACACAAAGTGACAAAGTGCTTTTTAGATACCAGGTTTGTGAAGATTGTTTGCAAGGAAGCAGCTAATGAAAGTTTTTTTCTAAAAAAAAAATAGAGGTAAGACTTAGATACAATTTAGGACCTGATTACCTAAACTGATCATTATATTTGTCTTTGTGTTTTTGTTTTCCAACCCATTTCTAAGACCCATTAAGCTGATTGTAACAATAAAAAAATGTATGTTGGTGTAAATATGTGCCAGCAGAGCACTTCTGAGCAACATTTTTAAATTTCATGCAATATACACAGATGTAGACATGTGTATCAGGTCTGTCACTGGGGAAATCTATTCAGGTTACATAGGTAAATGCCTTGCAAATGGGATTATATGCAGACATTTTCTGGGTTTTAAAATAGTCATTCACACTTGAAGTAGTTTAATTTTGTATTCTATGATAAACTACATTCACACTGTAATTGATAATAGAAGAATAATATAAGATGACAACAACATTAAAATATGACAATAACAACATCTTGGTAATTAGTTGAATAAATTATCATTTTATATTAAAAAATGGATAGATTTTGTGGTCAGATGCTTTCACAGGATGTTAAATACAACTGAAACTTTTGTTTTTGTGATTGATGGATAAATAGTTGGGAAAAAAGTCATGAAACTTTGTTTTTATTTATAATAACCACTGATTATTGTATGCACAAAGATGGAAAGATATGGCAATATCTACAGCAGAGGAATAGTTGTAGAAGATGATAGAAGTTGGTGAGATAGCCAAATTGATCTGTTTAATTAGAGAAAATATGTCTGCATTTATTGTGGACTGGAAACCCTTTATGGACTTTTCACATAAAAACAGAAAAAATGAACTTATGATCTATGGTTCTGACAATTAAATAGGATAGATTATAGAAAGAAGAGAGTCATGATGTGATTTTAGAAAAAGAAATAAATCTACAACTGTACTTACAACTTTTGCATGATTGTGTGTGTGTGTGTATGTGTGTGTGTGTGTGTGTATGTATGTGTATATGTATATGTGTGTGTATACTTTTTCTATTTTTCTTCTACCTTTTTTTTGTACTTTAACTTTATTTTTCATTTTTTCCCTTTTCCCCCATGTTACTCCATTTCAATTTGTATTAATTTTAACTTTTATTTTTAAACTTGCAATAAAATTATATTAAAAATATTAGATAAAATAAGGTAAAAAATTAGAAGATTCCTGTTGTATTAGTCTAAAGGTCTATCTACTCCAGTTTACTGTTCCTATAACTGAAAAGCTAATAGGAATTCGACATATAAATATAATGGGAACCTTTCCACACTTGGTTCCTAATTCTGCTTCAGTTAAATTGTCTTCATGCCATTTCATGTAAGTTTGCAAACCCTGAAATGAAAAATCTATTTGGATTAGGATGCACAATTTCCCACATCTATACTTTTGAGATTATTTTTCCTACAATATGTATATTTGCAAATCGTTCTCCTAGTATAGTGAAATTTTATATATTGTGTTTGTAGTTATGTACATTATATAGATTTTTCTACAAGATCAATATTTTGAATGTTCTTTTGTTCACAAATATGTTGCACCAAATGCAGGACAGTATGAATAGAAAGATTGAATTTTAATTTGCATATAGATTTAGGAATTGTGTAATGTAGCTATTTAATTTAGTTCATTTACATTTCACTTTCCTGCTAAAGAATGGTGTTCAAGAAGCTAATAATAATAGCCATTTAATGAATGCACCATCAAATTAACAGTCAGCAGACTATAAATCCGAGTGTAAATAATAAAAACAACCAGCACCTCCTTCCAATTCTGAAAACTGAACAGCTCCTGTACAAAAACATTGTTTTCTACAGAGTGAAAGGTAAAGAAAAGATAGCATGATTGTTCTTGGCCAGCCATTTTAAGGCTAAGGAGCCACCACTGAGAAGGCCGTCTGAAAAATTTTGTAAGTTCTGTACTGAACAGCAGCAACACAAATTTATTTATTTATTTGTTTTTTTAATTTAATTAATTTATTTTTATTAATTTATTCCTCAAACCTAGCTGCCATTTTCTGTATTGATAGAATTTTCTGGACATCCTTTATATATATATTCTATTTGGAATAGTATATAAAGTATATAAGGTATCTTTACTTCGGGAGTTGGGCGGCATATAAATTTTATAAAATAAATAAATAAAATAAATACTTTATTAAGAAGGGTGATGAAAAGAAAACTTCTATTATATTTAAGTCTCTCTCTCTCTCTCTCTCTCTCTCTCTCTCTCTCTCTCTCTCTCTCTCTCTCTCTCTCTCACTCTCTCA
>QLTV01001323.1:225332-243198 GCA_003457575.1 Thermophis baileyi | reverse complement strand
CTATTCTATTCTATTCTATTCTATTCTATTCTATTCTATTCTATTCTATTCTATTCTATTCTATTGTTTGTTTCAAACGCTTTAAAGACATTTCAGCCATACAACTCTAAACTGAACCAGTGATTTATGCCCTTGTCATCAGCCATTTAAATTACTGTAATGTACTCCACAGGAGGATGCTTTGAAAGACCTCTTGAAGACAACAGCTGGTTCAGAAGGCAGTGGTCCATGTGCTAATTGACACTGCTGCTAGGAGCACACTATATCTCCCAATGAATTCTATAGTGGTTAATAACGGATGCAATTTAAGTGCTGATGCTAACCTACAGACCCCTAAATCATTTAGCATCAAATTATTTGAAGGTCTGTATTCTTCCATTAGAATAAGCTATACTGATTGATCTGTACAAAACCAATAGTGGTTGATCTGAAAGAAACTAATAGTGGTGGGAAGGTGGGTGGGGGAGAAAGCTTGCTGGTGCTATTTTCCAGTAGCTGCACTGGTCCTCCAAAATGGTCTCCCAGTGACACCCAAAGCTCCCCACCTGATTTCCTTCCAGGAACAGCTCAAAATTAAGTAATCCAGAGAACATTTGAGATACGATTCCATGGTGGTTGGGTTATAGTTTTACTTTGCTAACTAATGTAATTCTATATTTTTAATTGGTCTGTACTCTATAATTTGTGTATTTTCTTTTTATTGTTTTATTATACATTTTATCTTGTGAACCACTGAGATTCCTTCAGGATAGTGGTAGTCTAAAAATGATAGAAATAATAAATGTCATGCAGTAATGTTTTTGGACAATTTATATTAGTAAAATGAAATCAATAAAGCCAGAAGGTCTGGGTTTTGTAGATGAAAAAGGGATACAGCTTGTAGCATCTTCTTTCAGTTTCTTGCATCCTGCATGATATTGTTATTGACAATAGGTAAGCAATTGTGGGTTGAACTGGTTCATCCAGTATAATTTGTTGACTTGTTCTTCTTCCCATAGTTGTTCTTGTAGTGCTTTGCCACTATGCATGTATTTAATCTGTAAGCCACAGAAGCAAGGATGCAGATGAGAAGGAAGTAAAAGCTGTATCTTTCTCTGCATAGGTAGCATTTTTTAAATAATTCTGAAATGTAAAGAGAATCAGTGGGTGAGTCCCTATATATTTCATTTAATTTCAGGAACAAGATTAGGTAATTTGAAAATCGAAATCCAGACATCAAGTCACACAATGAGAATTTTGGAAGCACCACTACTAAAGCTGTCAGTGACCACTTAATTTGATTAAAGAATGAGAAATCCTAGTCATCACATGCCTGAAACATCACACTTTCTGAGAACTCAAAACCCTTTAGCCTAAATCCAGATGTTGAAGGACTGATTGTGGTGAGAAATAAAGGGGAAAACCATCTGTGCAACCCTGATTTTCCTCATTACCTTTTGTAAACCCTTCATTTATCCCTTCCTAATCCATCTTCTGAACTGTTTCCCTACAGTGCTTTCTTGTTGGGATGTTTCTCCTTCTCTCTTTTTCTCTTTCCTTCTTTCCTTTTCTCTAGCCCTCTATGATGGGCTTGTGACTCCTGTGTCTATGCGCAGGACTTTTATGGATCTTCTTTTCTGCCAGAGCAAAGGGAGGTCTACATTTGGCAAAAGCCAAAGACTTTTTTTTAAGAGCCTTGGTGGAGCAGTGGTTAGAATGCCGTATTGCAGGCTGACTCTGCCCATAGCCTGGAGTTTGATCATGATGGGGCTCAAGGTCGACTCAGCCTTCCATGCTTCCAAGGTCAGTAAAATGAGGACCCAGATTGTTGGAGGCAATATGCTGACACTGTAAACCGCCCAGAGAGTGCTGTAAAGCACTATGGGGTAGAATATAGATTTCCCCCCCCTGTTAGCATACTTTCATTTTGCTGTTGCTGGTTTGACTGTAGCATGTAGGAAAAAACCCCTTTTCAAACAGCTTCTTCCCATGTATGCTTCTATACTAGAAGGTTATCATACCAGGCTGGAGCTATAATAATAAGATAAAAAAAAGAGTAGATTATGGATGTGGCAGTACATGGAGACAGCAGAATGGAAAAGAAAGAACTGGAGAAAAGTCGCAAAACGCAAAGAGAACAACTGTGGCAAAAGAAAGCAAAGATAATACTTATAGTAATAGGCACCTTGGGTGCAATCCCAAAACATCTGGAGCCCCACTTGAACACCATCAGCATTGACAAAATTGCAAAAGGCAGCTTTACTTGGAAAAGTTTACATCCTTATTTATTTATTTATTTATTTATTTATTAAATTTGTATGCCGCCCAACTCCCAAGGTACTCTGGGTGGCTAAGTACTTGAGAAGGACTTGATAAGAGAATAAGAATGCCAAATCCAGTCTAAATTTCTGGCTGACTGAGCAATCAACCACAATAATAGGATTTTCACATACAAACTAATTGCTGTCTAGAATGCAAATGCACCAGCTATTAACAGTAATTGAAATGGAAAAAAAAATCATTTTTGTAGATGCGGCAATACCCATGGAAAGCAGTACTGAGGAAAAAGAATTGGAAAACTGACAAAATATCGAGATATAAAGATCAATTCTATGTAATAATTTCGTTAGTTAATGCAGCATTAGGCAGAATAACAAACAGATTAAACACATTTTTGTAATGACTAGATATTTTGACTATATCAGCAGTGGATTTACAGCCCCATTCCCCTAAGTTACTGGGCACATCTTATATCTTATGTTACTTGGATAATTCCTCAAGTTTCCAAGAACACCAATCATACATGTGGGGGTTTTTTTCTTTTTTTTTCTTCGTATTATTGTTTAATAACAGAAACAATTCCCCTCCCCAATTTTTTAATCCATTCAGAATGAAACCAGCAAAGAAAAGCTAAAATTACAAAGAAATAGGAATGAGCAATCTTGTCAATTTAGTTTCTTCCTTATTTTCATTTTTGTAACTATATGAAAAGCACTAAATATTTTTTAAAGAAGAGGTTTGCATGTAAATGCTTACAACAGAGATAGATATTGGTACAAACATAAAATATATTATTGCTTTTTTTCCAATAATGTTTTGAATATCTCATTTATTTTTCTACAAAGGGCATATGCAATTTTGCACAATTGTTTTCTTAATATATATTTTTAATTGTTTGGGGCATGAATTCCAACATTTGCATATATATTTAAAAAGACAACTAATTTTGGTTCATGCATTGATTCAAATATGCAAAATGTGAATTAAATAAATTCCTGCTCCCATCTTTAATCAAGTTTAAATTTAGAAAATCCATTTGGGAGTTTCACCCTTAGATTTATTTTAGCTCTCATTCTTTACTATAATTCTTACACATAGAGCAATAGCTAGCAATTGCTACCTATTTTGTTAATATTATTGGGAATTATGAAAAGAATCAACTCTTGACATTTGACTCTTTACCAGGATCCATTTAAACAATCTTTACTGGTATAAATGTATACATTTTGGCAAACCTACTATATAACAAGGCCAAACAATAGCTACTATCTTAATCATAAATTATGCAGGGGTTTTTTTTTTAGTTTCTTTTCAATATTTTAATCCTGTGAAATCTAACTAGCATTGTTATTAGGGGAATAGATTTTCAGACTCACAAGAGAAAAAATAAAACCATCAAAGAGAAAATCAATTATAAAGTGCCAAATAGCACAGTTGAACATAATATCTGGGAAGGATCTCATAGCAGAGAGATGAAAATATATCATAAAAGCACTGATGATATTATCTAGTTTGGGTAATGAACAATGTTCCCTCTAAGCTGCATGGCTGCGTGGCCGCGCACGTGACAGGGAATCACCGCGCGGCAGTTTCCAACTGCCGCGCAGCGATTTCCAATGTCAGAGGGAACATTGGTAATGAAATGTCTGCAAGAAAACCACCAAGCTTGGAGAACACCAAGGATCCCACAGTTCAACCTCTGAGCTACAAATATTCTCTTCTTTTGGTATTTTGGCTTTAAAATGCAAATATTTGGAATTCTTGAATTTTAAGCTGGTTTCAATCTTCCAAATCTTCCAATCTTCAATCTTCCAGTTGGTTTTTCCATGTTTCATTCCACTCTTAACTCCCTTAAAATCATAAACTGACTGTCTAGTAGGTTTTGAGAGGCAGTAAAAGAGGCAACCTTCAACAAATATCTTCACATAATATCTTCCAATATGCAGCAGACTGAAGTAAATTTGCTTCAATACATTATGTTATAACATGGATTTTTTTTTAAAATTCTTATATTGAAGTTATTTCTGAGAAGAGACAATAATCTTTTTAATTATTGTCTAACAATTAATTAAAAATTGATATTGCAAGAAGGTTATGTTTTAGATATGATCTACCAGTACCAAATGGTCAAGTATACACAAAACAAATAAAGTTTCTAGTTTATTGTCTGAAAAAAAAACACCTCATTTTATTAAATACGGTCCAATATTTGTATGTATTCTGCAATCATACATCTCATTTGCATCCTAGTGTCAACAAACTAATAATGGTTTTGCTGAAAAGCCTCCTACACCAAAAGATGGAAACAGACTAAGTGATGTCTAGACTTCTTTTGAGTTTCAGCATTTGTACAAAAGGATTAAAATCGTCCTCTAACATGTCAGGTTTTAACATTTGCTGCTGGGTTTTACATATTACTAACGGGTATCTCAATAGGATTTAAGTCTTAGATGTGATGTTCGTAAAATGCTGTTTACTGGATTATTATACCAACAGCAGATAAAATCTGACAGAAAATTGGCAAATTAGCTAGCGCTTCCCCTTTTTTGACAATGTAATTATTTTAGTATCAAAATAAGCAACTTAGGAATTTCATTTGAGAAAAACAATCCATTCCAACATTATGTGACATTGACAAATTCTGAATATAATCCAGGAACAGCAAAACTTAAAACACTAACAAATTCATCTTCAAAAGGAGAAAGACCATCTCCAAGTTTAGTGACAGATGGAGCTCAATGTTTTGGAATAACTCTCTTAATCACGTTCTTCCATTTATCAGATAGTGAGCTATTTCTATTATGTGGTATGAAGTTTCACTTCAGAGATCTGATTCAGCTGAACCCTTGGATCAAGTTCATTTATTGACTCAAATAGTCAACTTAAATAGGAAGCCTCTGAATTTATTACATTATTTGAAAGGGGGCTGTCTTGCAAAAAACAAAAAGCTTTTTTTCTGAAGAGATCTAGAAAATTGAGCCAGCTCAATTTCCCAATTAAATGGAACCATGAAATTAGATGAGACTGATGACGTGAATGGATTCAATTGTTCAAACTAAATCTTAGCCAATAGAGGACAAGAAAATACAAAAAGTTATGAATATAACAACCATAGTTACATCAAAATAAACAAACCAGCATTATATCTGAGATAACCTAGTAATCGTATATTAAATCAAAATTGTTACATGCCAAAACAAAAATCTGTAACTGTTAAACCCAGTGTTCTTCCTTGTTTGTCCTTTGCTCCTGTGTGTTGCTGAGTTCCAGTTTTTATTATCCTACTTCTAGCCCAAAGAACTAGGACAACGAAATGTCTCTTTTTAAAAGTAGGAAGAATTTGAGGACTCTGTCTCTTTTAATTCATTGATGCTGTTACTCAGTAAATATATTCAGCCAACAAATGTGCTTTCTAATCCATCTCAAGCTGCCTTACAACAAATTGGACTACTATCTGTTTGGAAAAGTCTCCCCCTACCCCAATCCTTTACATTTCCTTCTATATGAAGAGTGAATGACCTGTTTCAGGCTGAGGGCCACGCTAGCTGTAGATTGGTAGCTCAAGCACTTCCCTTCAATAAGCAAGCAAAGCAAGGACAAGTAATTTGTTCTGCCAGGCAAAAGCAGGAAACAGGACTGCACCTACTTAGATCAGGGGTCCCCAACTCCCAGGCTGTGGCCCACTTCTGGGCTGCAGCCTGTCAGGCCTGGAAGCCATCTTTTACCTTTTTGTATTCAGGCCTGCCACATTTTCTGCTGTGGGAAAATGGGAGGGGGAATTTATTTATTTATTTATTTTATTTATTTATTTGTTTGTCAAACATGTACAAGATAGCAGGTATAGGTATAAACATAAACATAATCAAGGTGAATACAGATAGATGAGGACAATAGGACAGTAGGACAGGGGCGGTAGGCACGCTGGTGCACTTATGCACGCGCACATATCAATTGTATGGAGTAGGTGATATATAGTAGTCTAAACCAGGGGTCTCCAATCTTGGCAACTTCAAGATTTGTGCACTTCAACTCCCAGAATTCCTCAGCCAGCTGGCTGAGGAATTCTGGGAATTGAAGTCTACAAGTCTTAAAGTTGCCAAGGTTGGAGACCCCTGGTCTAAACAACATTCTTTCCAGAAAATCAAGGTCGCTGTGCCCGGCAGCTTTGATGAAGTGACGGGGAGGTATCTTCAGTTTTGGATGGTGCCTGATTGGATCGTGTGATGGACATGTGGGTGTTGGGCAGGGTCTTGAACTTTCGTTTGGGTGGAGAAAACCCGGAAGCTCTCAGATTCGGGTTTTCACAGATGTGCCAATATGACATCTCTAATAAATTGTAGCTTTGAGGAAATCCAAGCCTCGGAATTTCTTTTCGTTGGGAGTGTTACTTGGAACCCTGACACAGCCAGTTTAAAACTGGGCCACACAAGTGTTGGATGAGCATGTGCAGGCCCACGCAGCTCCACTTATGTGAGTGGTGGGTGCCTGTACTTGTGCGTGAACGTCCATTTGTGTGCCTGCCACTCACACACAACCCCCTCCCCTCCCCACTGGGCCGCCAAGCCGGAAAGTTTGGGGACTGCTGACTTAGACAACCTCACAAGGAAATTCAAGAACTAAGAATGAGTAATATTTATTAAAGAAAGTAGGAAGCCTTTCCCAAAAGAATTTCAGCAAATACTGTGACTTAGGAAATATAAGTATCGTCAGAATTAATATCATCCTGTTTCTCACTGTCCATGTGAGAACGACTTCTTACATGGTATTTGTTAGTAATTGTACTAACTGAATTTATATTAAATTACTTAGAATTAATTTACATTAAATTAATATAATTAATATCTATGTGTGCCTGTGCCTTCAAGTCAATCTTGACTGCTAAAATGATTGCATGGACTTGTTTTCTTGGCAATATTTTCATCAGTGTCTTCTTTCCAGTGCCATGAGAGAGAGAGAAATGGCTTTGTGCCTAAGGCAGAATTTGAAGTCACTGTCTCATGGTTTCTAGCCCAGAGTCTTTAACCACCATATCAAAAATGATTCTCAATACAACTAATTAACAATAGATCAGTGGTTCTCAACCTTTCTAATGCCGTGACCCCCCCGTGACCCCCCCCCCGCCGCCGCGTGACAAAGGGGGCGTGGCACCAGGGACAAAATGCTCCGGGGTCGGGCTTGCCTGCGAGTCGCCGGACAGCTGATAGCGTGGAAGCAGGAGACGTCACCCGGACGCCGCCATTTGGGTTCTTTTACCCTCTGCGCATGCGCAAAGCATTCTGCGCATGCACAGAGGGTAGAAGAACTCAAATGGCGGCGTCCGGGCTACCAGCTGTCCGGCGACCCGCAGCACGGCCAAACCGGGACCTTTTCACCCCTGCAGTGACGGTGGCACCAAAATGGCGGGCTAACGCGCGCGGCGACCCCTGTGAAATGGTCATTCAACCCCCAAAGGGGTCGCGACCCACAGGTTGAGAACTGCTGCAATAGATAATTATGATTCTCTCCATATTTTATTATTTCTTCCCTTTCTTACATTAAAACTTACTATTTGGCAGCAACATTTGAATGGGTTTGGAAATCTTATCCATCTCTTTGAGATCTGCAGTCTGTACTTCTGTCTTCAGCTTGATGTTTAAAATTAAAAACGTCAGGTCTAAATCTAAAACCTGCTATATGCAAAGCATGTGCTATACTGCTAAGTTATCATGTTTCTAAAATGAAACCAGGTGTTTAAGAGAGTATAAAGCTAGCCAGGGGTGGGCTTCAAAAATTTTAGCAAGGGGTTCTCTGCCTGGTTGCTGTGTGGGTGTGGCCATGGTGGGCGTGGCCTAGTCGGCCTCCTGCACCACGGTGGGGGGGCGTTTTTGCCCTCCCCGGGCTCCGGAGGCCCTCTGGAGGCCGGAAACATGCCTGTATGTGGTCTTCCCGAACTTCCGGTAGGCCCGTTTTTCGCCCTCCCCAAGCCTCCATGCGCGCCCTGCACTTACCTGCATCCAAAACAGGCCGCGTGTGGACTCCTGGGAGGGGTGGGGTGGGCGGGGCCAGCCAGGAGTGGGATTTGGGGGTTCTCCGAACTGCACAGAATCTTAGCTAGAGGTTCTCCTGAACCCCTGCGAACCCCCAGCAGTCCACCCCTGAAGCTAGCTGTTCTACTAGCCTAAGTACTTCACTATTTGTGTATCTTTAACATTTACACTGATAGTAGTATGTGCATAATAGTAGTTAAAAAGTGAGATCATGTCAGAAGCTTTCAATAATACAAGAATGGAAAGAAAGAGAAATGGGAAAGGACACAGAATATCCTTTTACTGTAGTATTATTCTTATATGACCAAGCAAAAGGAGAGTTTTGACCTTTACAGAATGCCTTGGCCTGGTCTTTTTAACTTCATGCTTCAGTAGAGGAGCTGAGGGAGTAATAATTAAGCAATCAGCTATTCACATAACAAGCTTGCTTCCCATTGACAGATTCTGGGCCTATGTGATAAGGTTACCTTGATGTCTTGATCTGAGATATCTATTTCACATATATTCAATTTATATATGAGAAAGCTGGAAGTTTGTTCATGTTATATATTGCTGCGTTGCCTTAGGCCTTAGAAATAGAGCTGTTCATTGCAGTTTTTCTAAGCATTAATAGCTCTGCTTCCAAGTGCTCTGAATCGAATGCAGTTAAGCTGTAGGATATTCCAAGATATAGGATATTCCATTCCCCAAATGGAAAACTAGTGTATCAAGAGAAACAGGAATTTAGGCCACACATGGGTTTGATACTAACTCCCTTTTTATAATGCTGTGGTCCCTATTTCGGGAGTGACTGGATGGAGGTGAGTGTTTACTTGGCTGTATACCTTTCCTGATGCCTATATGGAGTTTGCGGCAGATATTTTTTTCTTTATGCCCTATGAGAAAAACATCTGCTGCTACCTAGGATTGAACTCTTAACAGAACAAAACAGAACAGAACAGAATACTTTATTTGGCCAAGTGTGAATAGACACACAAAGAATTTGTCTCTGGTGCAGAAGTTCTCAGTATACATGCAAAGCAACAGAATAATAATATTCATCATAATAATACCAATAAGAGGGGGTAATAAGGAAGATAAGAAGGATAAAATAATACTACAGCCATACAACAAGAATAAATAGACATAGACATTAAATACTGTGTTCAGCAGAGTGATGGCACAAGGTGAAAAAAACTATCTCTGTGTATAGCTGTTTTGGCATGCAATGCCTTATACAGATATTCAATTATAAAAATATATAGGTGATTCAATTTCAGTGATATGTTATATTTTGCTATTTCAATCTTTATTGTTCCATGGTAAATGGATACTGAAATAAGAACTATTGCCTGAACAAGTTTTGGTCTGGTCCATTTGGGATACAGTTGAAGTCAAGCTAGAAGGACTTTTATAGAATGGCCTTTAGAGACAGACCCTTGTTCGAAGGAAAATATTTAAGATTGCCAAAGCCAATTATAGAGTCCTCAAGGGTTGGTAGTAGTTTACCAGATATTCTGTTTTGCAGTACTAGAAAAAAACGGCATGTGTAGGTGGGATGCCCCATTTAAAACTCCATTCATTTTACTGATAAAGCGAAGGCATGTTTTTAGAGCATGCCAGCCTTGGCACAATTATTTCACAGTACTCTCACTGTACTCCATGGGAGGGGAGGAAAGCTGTTCCTTTCCCTTTCTCAAAGTGAGATCCTATGAGCAATTGGTAGGCCAACAAGTATATCTCTCTCATTTCATTTTATATTTTGTTATTTTACTAAAAATATAACATCTGTGGGAATAAGACACAATAAACTATTAGGAGCTCCATTATAAAATTAGACATGGAAACAATTAAAACAATTGAAAAAAGATTTAGAAGACCTAAGGCCACCTCCTTATTTCTGTTTAGGGTTGAGCTGTAACCTCACTCTTCACTCCAGCTTTTTTGAGATGTTCGTGCTGTTTTTAAATAGTTTTAAATCTCTGTGTTTATTTTGCATGTGTAGTAAATTGCTACAATCATTTGGGAGTGGCATATACATCTCAAATAAAATTAATGAACACAATGGTAATGTGCAAAAGAGAGTTGGAGTCCACCTTCCCTTCCCTGCCTTGTACAACTATCTAAAGATGTGCGAGAGACTAGTGCTTCTCTGTGCTCTTCCTCACTAGGAGCTTATAGAATCTTTAGAATCATCCAGCCATCCTTGAGGTGATATAAAGCCTGCTCTGATTACGGTTATATAAGCACATCAATGAATTGATGATGCTAGAAGACAGTATAAATCACTAATGAAGAAATGACCTTAGTCAGCAAGGAGATTCACAGCCTTGGAATCACCAAAGGAAGGGCAGTTCTTCCATGCCAGATGAGCTGATTGAATGCATGGATTAGTAAGAGCTATGAACTCTCAGGTTGGTTTTAATTCCAAAGGGTTCCTATGGGAGATTGCCATAGTAAACTCTTACCACAAAACAACTATTCTAAAAACTCAAGTTAGTTTCAGAAACAAATATTTTCAGCCCAAAATTAAAAAAAAGCATATTATAGAGACTCAAAACTCAATCTGGATATAGTAAAAACCTATATATGTCTATTCAGAAGTAAGCCCAATGCGATTATGATTGTGAACCATCTCTACATAATTTCAGAACTAGGAACGTACTAGAAGTACAGGAGAGCTAGCTAAATCCTGGAATCTCAGATGAAAAGGAATAATTGAAAAAAAAAACCATTCATTTCATTGGGTTAGGCAGGCTGATTAGAACTTCTTCTATTCCAGTTCTGGGCTTCCACATAGTTCTTAATTTATTTAATCAGAGCTCCGGATCTCTGTCAAGGACAATGAACAATATCATTTATGTAAATTGCCATGATTCAAAAAAGAGGAATGGGGACTGATCACATTCTATGTCTCTCGAATTACAGTGATTCAGGTGGTCAACCCAACATTGGCTGACCAATTCAATGTCTTGTGGGGAGAATGGATAGAGTATTCGAGTTTATTACTCTGAGCAGTCTGGTAAGATTTCTTTATAAGTTGCATTAAATGACTTGGCCTCGTGACAGATATATTTTCTGAAAAAGATGGATGACGTAATTCCTTATAATATTGCCACACTCCAGTTTCTGCTCTACTGCCTTCAGAAAAGAGCACACCATTTCTTAAGAGCACTCTTCCTATTCCACAGAACTCTCTTCTCAGTATACAGGTATCAGTCTGAAATTTGTCATACTTGTTTCCTGTTAGAAAGGACTATCTCATTGCAAGTTCCATTCACATTGTTTCAAAATAACAACATTATTATTTGAAAAGCAAAAAAAAAAAAAGAAAAAAAAAAAAAATAAAAAATAAAAAAAAAAAAAAAAAAAAAAAAAAAAGCAAAAGCAGATTATAAAAAGAGCATAGCTCATAAGACCTTGGATTGATTTCTAAGAAATTTGGCATATTTCATTCCAATAAAGCTAAAGAATGCATAGCATTTTGAGTCCTTTCTAATCTATACATTGAAAAGTTACTTTCATTCATATTTTCTCTGATATTAAGTAAAAGGCCGACGGAGCTCGGTTTCTCCAAATCTTACTCTGGATATTATTGAGTCTGACAGGACTTTCCTTGGAGTGACCAAGGTCTGATTGTCTTATTTCTGTATTTTGTATAAGGCCCTGGTCTCTACATGTGTTTAGAAAGAATGTGTAGCTTCTTTGCACAGTTGCCAAATGATTCCTGCTCCTCCCACAAGCAGCTTTTTCATCTTAAACTAAGCAGATAATTGCTTGTCAAAATGATTGATGTGCTGTAGAGATGTCATTTCCAGGAATCTCTCTCTCTCTCCCCCATCCCCCTTTCTCTCTTTCTCCCTCTTTTCTTCCCCCTCCCCCCTCGCAATTACAGGACTTTTCTTCTGCAGCTTCTTAAAGAGCTGTAAAAATTTCTGTGTTTAAAAGTAGTAATTATTTAATGAATAGCCTTCCACATTTCCCTGTCAGTCCTTTACTATTAACAATCAGTTGGTTTTGTCTCACTGAGTCGCAACTAAAAATATTAAAATAATAATAAAAAGAATGATCTTTACTCTAGTAGTTGCTACACAATGTGTCTTGTGGAATTCTTTATTTGAATAACAAGGAGAAGAGAAGGAAAGAATTAAAAACTTCAGCAGCTTTTTTGGCCCAAATATAAAAATGAAATGAGTGGGGTTCAACCATTATGTGCTCATTAAGATTTCCACACACTGCATACATAGGAATTTCTATTCTTTTAAAAACATGCTTTAATGTATAATATATTATTCTTAGCCATCAAGAGAAGACTATTTTACAACTTGTGTTTTTGTATGACTGTTAGTATGGACACGCGTGTGTGTACAGGAGAAGAGGGCAAAGAGAAATCCTTGCTTATTTTATCTTCCGCAAATATTACCCTTCCCATGCATGTCTGTAAACGTCTGTTGAGCTTTCAGAATTGAGGTCAGGGCTTTTACAAGCTTGAGTTTGTATCATGAACAGGAGCCTGGAGTTAATTGTACACAAAGAGACATTGTTGTTTCCATTAGAGGTTACAACACAATTGCATTTTAATTATTTGGTAACATTTTGCTTATTATGTTGTCCATTTCTTTTCTCCTTTCCTCACTGAGCAAGAAAATGTCAAATGTCTCTCTCTCTCTCAGCTCTGAACAAGAATGAAATCTAACCCTAATCAGTATTTATTCATGGTGGAGAGACACAAATTGGAAACTTACAAGTATTTTGTGAATGAGTGTATAGCCCTATTTAGAGTCTTGAGTCACCCTTGGAAGACCAAAGCTTTGAAGGCTAATTCTCATGCAAAGTGGCTGGCAAATTTGGTGTATACTATTGCTTCAGGAGGAATACATCCATGCATTTTTGTTTATTTATTTATTTAGCATGTGACGATGGTACAATTAGTCAAGGGACTAGAGTGTTGGTATGGAGACACATAGCAATAGCACTTAGACTTATATACCGCTTCATAGTGCTTTACAGCCCTCTCTAAGCGGTTTACAGAGTTAGCATATTGCCCCCAACAATCTGGGTCCTCATTTTACCCACCTCAGAAGGATGGAAGGCTGAGTCAACCTTGAGCCGGTGAGATTTGAACCGCTGAACTGCAGCTAGCAGTCAGCTGAAGTAGCCTGCAGTGCTGCACTCTAACCACTGCGCCACCTCGGCTCTTAAAACATGACTACTGAATCTTTGGGTCTCCAAGACCAGCTTTACCTTAGAAGAAAATGAGATATCAATGTCTTCAGGGGACAAATGATAAAACATACATAAGACTTATGCACTCGTGTCTGAAGTTGGGAAGCAAATAAAAAAGGTTGGGGTTTGCTTTGCTACTTCATCATAAGCACATCATTCTCATCATTGTTCTTAGCTGCACTTGCAACTGCATTAGAGACATCATTAGGCTTCCTACAACTTTATTCTATTTTAAAAACATTGTCCTACCATTTTTTAGCTCTAATAATTATGCTCACTATGCATTCATTAAACAGGATTCATGACACGATCACTAGTAATAAGCCCAGCTATTGTATTATCAATCAGGTGATGTCAACCCCTTGAGAATGTCTGCACAAGGGTAACACAGAGATTTTTAAGGGGGAAAATTAGGGTTCTCACCAATACAGGTATTGTTACCTGTATGAAAGTTTGCCCCTTCAAGCATCTACACATGTCCCACGGCAGTTTTGTTTGTTTGTTTGTTTATCAAATTTATATGGTTGCCCATCTCAGTCCTGTAGAGATTGAAGTCATTTGAGCACAAATGAGAGGAGCAACCTAGAAATAAGGATAAATTTCCTGACAGTTAGAACAATTAATCAGTGGAACAACTTGCTTCAAGAAGTTGTGAATTGTCCAACACTGGAAGTTTTAAAGAAGAGATTGGACAACCATTTGTCTGAAATGGTATAGGGTTTCCTGCCTGAGCAAGAGGTTGGACTAGAAGACCTCCAAGATCCCTTTCAACCCTGTTATTTGATATTCTAAGCATATTAGTGGACCTGAGGGACTTGATGGGGAATGTTTATATGGGAACGACTATGTTGGAATGTTGGATGTTAAGGAATGAACGAAACAGATTTTTAAAGTTCTGGAGACCAGCATTTTGGGTTCTAGTACCTCCAGTAGCCCTCATCATAGCTATGGGTCTTGACAATTTCTATAGGCATGTACATTAAAATAGGATATAAGTAGCACAATCTGTAGAGCCAGCTTGGTGTAATGGTTAAGGCACCAGCCTAGCTTGGGCCAGTCACTTTCTCTCATTCCTAGGAAGAAGAAAGAGGCAAGGAATTTCTGAATTTTTTCCAAGAAAACTGCAGGGATTTGTCTAGGCAGTCACTAGTAGTCAACACTGACTCACAGATTAAAAAAAAGCAGTACACAGTGCCACAAAGTGCAAGTGAGTGAAAGTTTAGGCCATGTAGAAAAACACTAGAGGAGTACTTGCTTGTTAAACAGGTCTTGTCAAGTTATTTTTGGAGTAGAGTGGCACTTACATAAAACATTTCACCTCAGCTGATCAGAATTCCTTGCATTTGGGTTCTAGGTGTGGTCATGGAATCTTTGTTTCAATAAGCATATTCTAGCCAAACCAGCTTTCTTATGTAGGGGTGGGTTCTAACTTACCTCTCCGCCGGTTCACTTCTTCCTGCGCTGCGTGGCTGCATGCACATTGCGTGCTGCATGGCCGCGCCACACGGGCGCACAGGCACTTTGCATGCGTGCATGCGCAGTGCCGAAAATTTGCAATTTTTTTTAAAAAGGCCAAAAACAAGATGGCGGCGCATGCACAGTGCCAGGGACTCGGCTTCTGCACATCCGCAGAAGAACAAAATCAGCAAAAAATTGTCTCAAAAAATAAAAAATAAAAAAATTCCCCCCAAAAAGATGGTGGCGTCCACGGACCAGCACCGACAGAACCGGCTCTGTGACGTCACCAGTGGTTTGCTACCGGTTCTATAGAATCGGTGCGAACCGGGAGGAACCCACCTCTGCCTTAAAGATGCCAAGATGCCAACACTTTTCTCTGTCCTGGTCTTTGGGAAAGACAAAATAGATGACTCTCAGTCAGAGGTTGTGGCTTATGGGAATTCCAAATGTGCCCTATACCTATATTTCCAAAATAACCACTGCACTCTCATTTTTCTTATAGAAAAAAAAAAGCAAGGGTAAAATCTCTGGAAATCTGTCACTTCAGCCACCTCCTGTAATAGTGTATTCTTTCTCAGAAGTTTGAACTTAACAGATCTTATTTCATCCAGATACAGGAACCCAGTAACGTTTAAATACAAGTTGGAATAATATCAGGGAATAGCAATAGTAATAGCATTAAGACATTTATACCATCCCATAGTGCTTTACAGCATTCTTTGGGTGGTTTACAATGTCAGCATATTGCCCCCAACAATCTGGGTCCTCATTTTACCAACCTCAGAAGGATGAAGATTGAGTCAACCTTAAGTCCCTTCAGGATCGAACTTTTGGCAGTCAGCAAAATTAGCCTGCAATACTGCATTCTTACCACTGTGCCATCAAGAAGACCATAATATGGAATGAAAATGGCTGGACATCTTGAACACTGGGGAAAAATGGTATTGCCTTCTGTTTCTAGGTAAACTAAAGTAATTGAAAGACACATGGATAATTTTAGTCCACCTCCAGATTTTGAAGTCTTTTCCCCTTGGTATTAATGCCTCAATGCTTCTGAATTCTGGATCATAAGGAACTAGATGTCCATCTTCCTTTATGTGGTAACTATTTTGCATCCGTGTACTTGTCCCAAAGATGCTTTTTCAAGAGGCAACTGGACTTTCTGGTTTTTCTTTGAAGACGTTTCACTTCTCATCCAAGAAGCTTCTTCAGAGATGAAAAAGCACCTTTGGGACAACCATGACCTAGATGACTGAGAATCTCCATAGACATCTGTGTGCTTAAGCTCCACCCAGTTCCCAAGCTGTTGTTTCTTTGCTTCTTTTTCTTTTTCTCAATGGCCACCACAGGACCAGAGGGAATACACTTCAATCAAAATACATTTCTGCAGATGATTATTTACCTGCCAAATAAATAATTCCCGAAACCATCGCTTTCCAGTCCAATGTTTTCCAGAAGCATTTTAGTCCATTATAGGTACCCCTTGTTTGGTGACTACAATTAGGACTGGCAACTCAATTGCTAAGCATTGCAACTGCTAAGCAGAAAATAACGTGTTCACAATAGCCTTCAGTTCTCATTTGACCATTAGAGATATCACTGAAGGATTAAGCAAAATATTATGTAATCATGACTTGCACATTTACTTCCATGTTCTCCATTAATTATGCTTGTCAGAAGCTAGTGTGAAGTGCACAAATGATGGTCACATGACCCCAGGGATGCTGCAATAGTCATAAATGCAAAGATGGGTCACAAAGCTGCTATTCTTTTAACAGTGGAATCTTTGAACAGTTGCTAAAGGCAGGCAGTCAGTAAGTAGCGGTTGCTTGCTTTAACAGTCTACAAAGTCATTTTGGCTGTGAATGATGGGATCTGAAGCCCAGTATGTGCAAGCATCACTGAGGGAAGGCAGCTTTAAATGGTTGTAACATAAAGATCAGGGATATTTATGCAATAGCAATAGCAATAGCTCTTAGACTTATATACCACCCCATAGTGCTTTACAGCATTCTCTGAGTGTTTACAATGACAACATATTGCCCCCAACAAACTCATTTTACCGGGCTCGGAAGGATGGAAGGTTGAATCAACCTTGGGCCCTCAGGATCGAACTCCAGACTGTGGGCAGAGTTAGCCGGCAATACTGCATTCTAACCACTGAGTCACCAGGGCTCAAAATATAGAATACAGCACTTTTCATCAGAGTTCAGTGCCGTTACAAATGCACTGAAGCTGCTGTTAAGAGTATGCAAAAGTTTGCTTTGATTAAATAACCCTTCAGAAGCAACTTTATGAAGCATCCTTGGTATTTTGTGTCTTTTGTGCATATGCAGAGACTTCCACACACATGCACAGGAATTAGCAACTTCTTTTCATTTGAAGCAGCTAATTGAGTCAGGTCAACCAAGCCTGAAAACATTTTGAAGGTGAAAGTGATATCTCTTTGCAAGGGATAGTGTGTCTGTAAGGCCGATCAGATGCAATCACATAACACTAGTAGCTACGAGCTTGAATATTTTACATACTGCATTTACCTTGGGTACCAATAATGGGTATTGCCTCCCAAAGACTATGTCGACTGTCCATCCTTGGTTCGGGGGGGGGGGAAAAACTGTCCCCCTCAGAACGGGCTCGCAATTTGGGTGTCCTCCTAGACCCACAGCTAAAATTAGAACAACATTTGGTAGCTGTAGCTAGGGGGACCTTTGCACAGGTTCGCCTGGTGCACCAATTGCGACCCTACTTGGATCAAGAGGCTCTCCTCACAGTCACCC
This sequence comes from Thermophis baileyi, assembly GCA_003457575.1. NCBI lineage: Eukaryota > Metazoa > Chordata > Lepidosauria > Squamata > Dipsadidae > Thermophis > Thermophis baileyi. The sequence continues at coordinate 225,473 of QLTV01001323.1, read as the reverse complement.
ATGCCCTTGTCACCTCACGGTTAGATTATTGCAACGCGCTCTACATGGGGCTACCCTTAAAGAGTGTTCGGAGACTACAATTGGTCCAGAATGCGGCTGCGCGAGCTGTCGTGGGTGCACCTAGGTACACCCATATTACAC
>QLTV01001323.1:203695-225019 GCA_003457575.1 Thermophis baileyi | reverse complement strand
ACCTGTTTTTGATTGTTTTTATGATGGTTTTTTTTTTTTACGGTTTTTTATATTGTTGTGAGCCGCCCAGAGTCCCTTGGGAGTTGGGCGGCATACAAATTTAATAAATAAATAAATAAATAAATAAATAAATAAATACCTTAAAGGAAGAGTAATTTTCTTTTCAAATCATTTATTTCAAGAATCATTTATTTCATTGAGATGACTTTTTAAAAATCAAATTATTATTTTGTTATGAATTCAGGATCATGTTCCTCTCCTGCTCTTGCTTATTTTGTCCCTCCTCCCAAGTTATCTATAAAGCATCACTTCTCCAGATGACAGGGACAATCTGTGTAAGAAAAGTTTTTGCTCAATTGCATACTCCCCCATTGTCTTCCCAACTTGATTAGCATTGTTTTAACAGCGGTGGCCTACAATGACTTGCAACATTATGCTGGAGAAAGAAACTGCTAACGTTTTGTATATTCCATGTCAAGCCTCTAGACGGCTTCTGAAGTCTCTGTACTGTACAGTACAGTCTACAACTGAATAAGACAAGCAAGCAAGCAAGCAGGCAAGCGAGCAACTACCGTACAGACATAATACATTGCACTAATGAGGTTATAAGCTTTCTAATAAGTCTGCAACCTTATAAATAAGTCTGTAATGTTAGGTAGGTTTACTCTGGAGTGTGCCTTATGCAAATCTTGTGCTCCCCCCTCCTCCTTTTTCTCCTCTTCCTTCTCAAGCAGTTTAAGTGTCATCCTAAAAGACATGGCAGGGGTGGGTTCTAACTTACCTCACTGCGGGTTCGCTTCCTCCCGTGCCGCATGGCCACGCCTCGTGTGCACGTGCTTGCTTCGTGCACACATGCAGTGCAAAAAAATTAAAAAAAAACCCCTCCCAAAAAAGCTGAAAACAAGATGGCAACGCATGCGCAGTGCCGGAAACTCAGCTTCTGCGCATGTGCAGAAGAAAAAAAAAACCTGGAAAAAAATTCAAAAAATAATAATAAATAAATTTTAAAAAAATCCAAAAAAATTCAAAAAAAAAAAAAGATGGTGGCATCCACGGACCGGCACTGACCAAACCGGATCCATGATGTCATCATGACATCACCAGCGGGTCCCTACTAGTTCGGGCGAACCGGTCCGAACCTGGAGGAACCCACCTCTGAGACATGGGTAATTTTAGGTCCATGTTGAAGTAGTTTTTGTAATGCTAAGTAAAGCTGTGGGCAAAGAAATGATACTGAGGCAAATTCATAAGAAGTTATCTATGGCCAGCATAGGGCTTTTTGCTCCTCAAATAAACATAGCAGTTCAGCAAGAGATTCTGTATGTCTGCCTAATATAAGCAGTTAAGCCTTTTCAACACTAAATAGATAAAATGGAATTCTAATATTTTCAGTTACTATAAAGAAAATAGTCTTGGTTTGCTATGGGATTTTAGTAAACTAAAATTTATGCTACAATGAAATTTCCCTGTATGTCAAAGGAACTAATATTTGGCAGCTAATTATTAGTTTTGGAATTCACGAGAGATTAGGAAAATCTTCCCCAACACCATCTGGTGCCATTCAGATGTGTTCCTTATCTGGGTACAGTTGTTTTTAAGCAGTCATAATCCACATATTTGTTGTAATATTCATCATAATAATATTGATAATATAATAATCAGAGGTGGTATTCACTTACCTTCCCTACCAGTTCGCAAATGTGAGCACATGTGCTTTGCTCACGCGTGCGCTTGCACGCATGCGCACGGCTTCAATACATGCAGAAATAGGACAGCATAGTACTGTAGCGGGTGGGTGGGGGCGGGCCCACTCCACCCGCAGGTCGCCACTACCGGTTCGCCCGAACCGGTCCGAACCAGCTGAATACCACCTCTGATAATAATATAATGATATAATAACAATAATACTTAACATTATCTTCTTGAACAACTATCCACTTTAACATTTCCTCTTTTTATACCTCTTCCTTTCTAACTTCTGTTTCTATTGTCTAGCCATTGATAAAATACGTCCCATATCAAAAAATATTCAGTTTCTTCTTTATCCTTAATAGTAAGCGTTAATCTATCCATTTCTGCACATTCTAGTATTTTCTTAATTACATTACACTGTTCGATGGAAATTGAATTTTTATGTTATATAAATAAAATAAATAAAACATGAAAAAAGAAAGATGTGTTCCTTATCCCCAGCCAGCATGGCTATTACCGGGTATTGTAGTCATCATCCCAGTGATGATAGATAGTTTGGAAAAGGCCTCATTAAGCCTGTCTTAATTTTTTTCAAACAGAGCACAGGAAACCATAGGAAAAAGAAAAGTCTTGTTGACCCTCACAAATAGAAAAATAATTCCTACAAAGTCTTTTCTGGAAGTTGTAGGATATCCAATCATAAAACAGAGTGCTGAGCCTGATGTGGCATGTATTAATGCCTTCTTATTAATGACTCTTATTTCATGGTTCTCAGTCTTGAAATTCTGAGCCTTGTCATTGAGGATATTCAGCAATCTCCCTATAACTGTGTTTCCCAACCTTGGCCATTCCCAGGTGTGTAGACGTCAAGTTCCAGAATTCCACAGCCAGCATGGCTAGTGAATGAAAGTTCTGAGAGCTGAAGTCCAGGTAATGGCCGGAAATGGCCAAGATTGGAAAACACTTCCTTATAGCATTTTGCATTTGGATCTGCTTCCTTTTTCCTTAGGCAGTTGTCTTGTCCTCTAGCTCCTGCCTTTTTATTTTTCTTAGGTCCTTGTCTCTTGTCCCACCATTTATTTTGAGATTCCCAATATTTCTTCCTTTGTTCAAGTAACTGGTTGGTCAATATGCTGTACCATTTCTGCAAATCAAAATCTAGGTCCCCTATAGAGTACACAGTAAAAGAAAACAACCCAGAGCATTGTTTATTGTAACCCCGCAATTCTCAACTATCCTATTAGGGCATCATGGTCAGCCTGCATTGGATGCATGCAACACAATGAGGACGATACAAATAGGGCTAGTGGAAGCCTTTGGCACTTTTCTCTGTTAACTGTCTTCTCTAGGTTACTGCTTCTCTCATGCTTGTAATAGTGGAAAAGCAGCTATTTCACTTATTAACATAAATTATACTCAAATAATCCATCAAATCCACATTCTACACCTCTAATCGTCAATTTTACCTTGATGGCAAATCCTGCAAGCACCAGTACATTTTCCTTTGTAGTGCCCAGCAATGGATACTTCTTGCTGCTTTATATTTGCAATCATATTGGTGGGAACAATTTATGGCATTGACCATTGGGGATGCTTAAATTCAGTATGAAAGAACTTTGTAGTGAAACTACCTTAAACTGAACATTTTGACAATCTGAAGACCAGAAACAGCTGAATGATGCAACGTTTCTTCCACTTTTCCTTTGTATATTTTATCAAGTGTACAAAACTGACTCAGTTGGAAAGGCTGGTGCCCCTAATTAGTGCCAAAATAAAACAAAGAATAAATCACCATGTCCGGCAAAATCCCTGGAGTCCTCCAGGCCTATGTACAATATAGATGTAAGGCGAGGGGAAGGAAAGCAGGGAAGTCCTACAGATTAATCAGATAATAAAGGAAATTCCTTAGTTCTTAAGACTGCCTGCCCTCTCGCTCTCCCCTTTCCCACAATTCCCCTCTCCAGAATCTACAGTAGCTGAGGAGAGCCTGAGACTCAAAGTGAAGACAATACTGAAGCTTCACCATGGCAAGACATACAACAGATATAATTTTATCTCTGATTTCCACATGTGTTCTAAGATTCAAAAAGCACCCATCACCCCAACATTTTGCAGGAAGGATTGTAAACGACTCTTCTCCTTCCCCTTTTGTATAAGTTCACATAAACATAGCCTAGGCTGAAGCAGGAAATATATGAATATTTGTAGAAGTGTGGATTTTGGCAGTTGGTAGTATCATAAATGGCAAAAAGAAAATAATGCTTCCTAGGGAGTTTGTTTTTTTTCTTATTTGGTGTTAGTAGTTTTCTGTGAACATATAGCTATTTTGTTGTATACATATCTATTGAAGGGGAGGGATGGGTGTTTTCCTGTAGGCCTGGCAGGAAAAAGCCAGATTAAAAAAAGGAAAAGAAATCCTGGTACTGGAAACATCTGGATTTTTAAAAAATATATGCTTTGTGTCTCTAGAGATCTGGCTTTTTCATTCTTGCCAACTAATTCAGTCTTTCTCATGAAATTATTTGAGAGCAAGAAAATTGTGTGTATGCATGTGTATACACATGGTTAAATACAGGTAATCCTTGACTTATGACCACAATTGAGCCCAAAATTTATATTGCTAAGTGAGACATTTGTGAAGTGAATTTTGTCCCATTTTACAACCTTTCTTGCCACAATTGTTAAGTGAATCACTGCAGTTGTTAATAACACGGCTGTTAAGTGAATCTGGCTTCCCCGTTGACTTTGCTTGTCAGAAGGTTGCAAAAGGGGATCACATGAACCAGGGACACTGCAACTGTCATAGATATGAAACAATTGCCAAGCACCTGAATTTTGATCATGGGGATGCTGCAATGGTCGTAAGTGTGAAAAACGGTCATGAGTTACTTTTTTCAGTGTCATGGTAATTTCGAATGGTCACTAAATGACCTGTTGTAAGTCAAGGACTGTCTGTATTTTTATTCTTTTTAGTCGTAGGTTATCGACAACCTAAAGAGCCATTCTAAGTATCTTTATGAGCAAATAGTATGATAACTTGTAGTCATAGCCAAATGTATAAATATTTAGACACACACACACACACACACACACACACACACACACACACACACACACACACACACCAGAATGTATGATCAAATAGAGACTACTGATTACAGCCATTCTTCTGCTGCTGTTATTTTACATATGGGTACGTGACCCAATAGATTATATAGAAATGGAGCAGGGGTGGGTTCTAACTTACCTCGCTGCTGGTTCGCTTCCTCCAGTGCCGCGTGGCCATGTCTCGTGGCCGCACGTTTCACGCGTGCATGCGCAGTGCAAATTTTTTTTTTTTAAAAAAAGCCAAAAACAAGATGGCACAGTGCCAGAAACTCGGCTTCTGCGCATGCGCAGAAGAAAAATAATAATAAATAAAAATAAAAAAAAATAAAAAAAAGATGGTGGCGCCCACGGACTGGCACCGACCAAACCGGATCCGTGACATCATCGTGATGTCACTAGCAGGTCGCTACCGGTTCGGGTGAACCGGTCCAAACCACTAGGCTAACACACTCTCTTCAAATGTATTGACAAGCTCTCTGCCTATATTGTGCAAAGCTGTGATGCTGTGGCAAATATGCATTGTTCAGTTTGTGGCCAAATAAATCATGTGTCTTCCTACTAAATTGTACAAGATTATGAGGTAAAGTTTAGAGGAGGCATCTATTGTTACCACTGCATGATTTAAAAATATTTTTGGAATTTATTATCATATACAAACTTGAAGGATGTGCTTACATTTATTTGACATTGTGAAGTAGATCAAAAATAGAAAAATCCACCTTTCTTCAGTTCAGCCATCAGAAATTAAGTATTGTATTTGAGAGCTCAGGTGACGTAATGGTTTCACAAAAGATCAGCCCTTCTGCCTTACAAAAAGTCTCAATCCAATTTAAAGAGTTTCTTAGATTAATGTGAGTTGTTATGACCATGTTCAGGTTTATTTGGCCTGAAAAAAAAATGTAAAAATTACACGTTTGCAAATCTAGAGCTTATAGAGAACCATCAGCCAACTGGTATATATTAACTGGCCAAGAGCTGAACGTAATAAATTTTCAGTCAATTACTGCTTGCTTTCTATCATTTCAGTTTGACCCATATCTGAGAGTCTCATCCTGCTCCTTTGGGTTTCAACAGAGTTGCACCTAAACCAGGGGTCCCCAAACTTGGCAACTTTAAGACTTGTGGACAATCAGCTATGCTGGCTGGAGAATTCTGGGAGTTGAAGTCCACAAGTCTTAAAGTTGCCAAGTTTGAAGACCTCTGACCTAAACAAACACCTCTTTACAAATTGCTGTTTCCCTCTTCTAGATTTCATATATTTTTGTCCCTGCAAACATATATCCACTGTTTTGCAAAACAAAAACCACAGACGTAGTTTGAGAGGAAATTACTTTTAAAACACACAAATAAATTATATACAAGATCTCAAAAGCTTCCCAAACAGCATGGCAGCATTTCATATCAAATCCTTGGACTTGGAATGGTAGTGAGGTACTTTTTCTAATCCCACCAGTGTGTTAGTACGACAGGGACCCTAGAAACTGAGAGGAAGACTGAGACCTTCAAGCCCAAGGAAATGATTTATTGATGTTTCTAAAGCAGCCAAATGCTTAAATGGCATTTCCTTGTCCAAGGATAAAACTGCACTGGTACAAGAATAGATTGCTATTGCAACTCCCCAATGAAATCATGTGATGGGGAATTAGTTGCTTCAGTGTAGCTGCTGCAGCAGCAGCTGGAATTTTTTTTATAAACCTCAGACCTTGAAGACAGTATTGTACCTGATGCTTAGGTGAGCACCGATTAGAACCTCTGACAAATCCGATGCAGCAGCAGAATAGAAGCCATGCCATTTCCTTTGAGGTGGGGAGCATTTTTTAAAAATACATTTTATACATTGTTTAAAAATTGATCTACTAATTGATATAGATCAGTAGCAAGCCTGGAAGGTGTAACTGGATCAAAAGGCTATACAGTAGGTTTATAATATTTTCATCATGATAGTCTGAATCAATACATGATGAAAGTGACATCTAAGTCAATATGCAGTCAATTCCGGAAGTAACCAGCATGTCCACATCAAATCAGGAAAGAAAGAAAGCACTGTTAATTATAATTAGTTATAATATGTGTTACGTTGTTGAGATTCTAATGTGTGTTATGCTTTTACATTGTGCATGAATTTATGTTACTATAGCTTCATGGAGAGCCAATTTGAGCCGAGGTGGCGCAGTGGTTAGAGTGCAGTACTGCAGGCTACTTCAGCTGACTGTTCAGCAGTTCAGCGGTTCAAATCTCACCGGCTCAAGGTTGACTCAGCCTTCCATCCTTCCGAGGTGGGTAAAATGAGGACCCAGATTGTTGGGGGCAATATGCTGACTCTGTGAACCGCTTAGAGAGTGCTGGAAAGCACTGTAAAGCGGTATATAAGTCTAAGTGCTATAATTTGGTGTTGAGGTTAAGGCAGCAGGCTAGAAACCAAGAAAGAAAGTTCTAGTTCCACCTTTAGCACAAAGCTGTGACCTTGGGCTATTCACTTTCTCTCAGCCCTAGGAAGGTGGCAATGTTAAACAACTTCTGAAAAACCTTGCCAAGAAAACTGTGGGGACTTGTACAGGCAGTCTCTGAGCAATAGACACAATTGTACGGAAGAAAAAAAATAGTTCCATGACTTATTGCTGTGCTGTACACCATCCTGGCCAATGCTATAAGAAAGATCATCAGGAGTCATTATTAAAAAGTAAGTAAAATTACCAAATACTTGGTCTGTGTAATGCTGAGAAAATTCTCTCACTTTCCATTCCAAAGAGCTTGGGTTACCTTAAACAACAAACTAAAGAATTTATCGTACCCCTTTTGGTAGTCCAAAACACAGCTGGTGAGCCACTTTTAGCTTAACTAGCCACTCCTTATTTACCCCTCCAGTTCTCCCTTCTTTTTCTCTTCTCCTTTCCTTCTTTTTATGGAATCAAGAGATCTGTAGGCTATGTCTACTTATAAAGGTGTTCTTTCTTCTTCCAAATTCTGTCCTTTGGTGTCCTAAGCCCCAAAGAAAATCCCTATCCACTTAGAAAAGAATAAGTTGCAGCTCAAGGGATTTTTGTCTGATTACAGAATTATGGTAACAAAAATATGAAATTTTATGAGAGATATTTTAGAATATTTGGCTAACAGAGTACTTTTATTTGTGCTGTAGACTTGTTTTGCTGGTTTTGGACAGACATTGTATGAAGCAATAGATCTTTACCAAGTGAAATGACAGATAATTGTACTGTTAATTCTGTTACAATAATTCATGTCCTATTGTCTAGATATTGTAAAGCTACAATGAATTAATAATATGCAAAATTATTGAACTTACAGTATACTTTATAGTGATGACATGGGATAAGAAATTTGGGGGAAAATAGACATCACTTCAGTAGGCTTCATTTTGTCTGTTAAATTTTTCATAATTTCCCATTTTCTATTATCTTGAGTTTCCATGTTAATATTTGTAAGATAAATAATATGGATCTAAAACACCACGAGATAAAAACAAGAAAAGGCAGAGTTTTGATGGGAAAACAGCTCAAGGAGGGAAGTAACACATTAGGATTATGCAAATCTAAATAAATCCTTCACTTTTATTTTTGAGCAAAAGGACCCATACAAGGAGCCTTTACATGGGAAAGGGTGCTTCACTTCTAATCAGTAATGTGGCTTGACTATGCCACTTCACCAGGCAATAATGGTTGCTGCTTTGGTTTGATATTAATGAAATGGAATAGCCAACCAAGGTACAGATCTCTTCCTCAACCATTTACTGATGCCTTAAAGACACTTTAGCATCTCAAAGAGGTGTGAAGTAACTCCATGATTCAAAGTGCCTTGTCAAAGGGCATGATTTGCAACTAGTTACAGTAGTCCTTAAGTTATGGCCATAATTAAATCTGTCAATTACAGCCAGAAGTCATGTTGGTTGTAAAGCAGGTCACCATGTGACAAGACCCAATTTTACAACCTTTTTTTGCAACAGTTGTTAAGCAAACATGGAGGTTGCTAAGTGAGCTTTGTAGTTGTTAAACAAACCCATTGTTCACCATTAGCTGGTTTTTGCCAGAAACCAGAAATAAATGCCAGTTTCTAGCAAAATCATCCTACATTGTTGTCACGTGACCTGGGAGTGTTGCAAATGGCCTTAAATATGGGTCAGTTGTTGAGTACCCAAAAATGGGGTCATATGACTGTGGACGAGGGGGCCACATCAGAACTTGAAAAAACAGGTCATAAATAGCTTTTATGGTGTCCATTGTAACTTTGAACAGTCACTAAGCAACTGGTCATCAGTCGAGGATTATCTGTATTAAATCATTCCAAGTTGATCAAATGCCTATATATTTAGCATAATTTCTAAAATGTCTTTTAAAAAAAAAATTCTAAACAAGTACAGGAAAAAAAAACTCATGGTGAAACCGCATTCCTCTTCCAAAGTAATTGATAGCTGCAGTATCAACTTTCTGGTTGTGTGTAGGAAGTCTCATGAGCAAAATATGAGGATGTAGTGCTTTCTTTTTCTGCTCCTGGCTGTCATGCCCGTCTTTCATTGATATGTTTCCTCTGACATTGGAGACAATGCATATTTGGCCATCACAATAAACTTATCTTTATTACTTTGTTTAGTTTTTTTAAGCCAATTTGATGCCAATCGCAAATATCATGATGAAGAATTCCACAAGTTAGGTTGAAGTTGTGTGAAAGTTCAACTTCCACAAGTTAAGTTGAACTGGAAAAAAATAGCAGAAGAAGGAAATATAATGAGGTCCTCTGGAGCCATCTGGCTCTCTGGAGCTAGTTGGAGTCATCAATGCAATTCTGGAGACTCAGCTGCCAAATGCATGATTTGGGGAGGCTCAAAGAAATCTCCACCCTTATGAGTAAACTGAGAAAATTTGAATAAAAGGTAAATTGTTTTATGCAAACATTTCCTACTATTTTCCCCAGCCACTGGATCTTTGAACTGGCTACATCACAAACTGTAAAGAAGAGACTTCAACATTAGTCAGAAAGTAGTGCACGTTTAGGGGTGCTTTTTGGCAGCACCCAGATGACTGCAAACTATCTCTCACTCATATGCTGTTGAAACCTGCCTGTGGACTTGCCTGGACTACTTACTGCCTTTCTGGGCCAACCTTCCCTTTTATTATTTGTTTAAAAATCAAGCAGCGTCTTCATTCTATATCTTTGAATTTCCAGTAAAGATGAGGAAATACAGTAAGTGCCTCACAGTTTAAACTCCTTTGATTTAATTCACCATTAGATGAAAGTGTTGCCCACTAAAGTTTTCAGAACCCAGAAATACCACTGTCTTGGATTGTCTTAAAAATAAAGTTTTCCTGAAATTTTATTGGTTTTCACCCTTCTCTTTCTTTTTCTTCCCCTTCTTAGAAAATGTTTTGATTTTTTAATGGAGAAGAAAATGTATAGGAAATCCTCATGGATAAATGAAATCTTCTGACACTTTAAAGATGGACAAGGAGTGGATCAGAATATCTTTCACTTCTCTATTAGAGCTGCAGAGGAAGCATTTTATTTTCTAGATGAATATCCTAATACTTTTTTCTTTTTTCTTACTGTTCTGGTTTTTTAACATTGTAATGTTAAACATTACAATTGGGGACGCGGTGGCTCAGTGGCTAAGACGCTGAGCTTGTCGATCAGAAAGGTCGGCAGTTCGGCGGTTTGAATCCCTAGCGCCGCGTAACGGAGTGAGCTCCCGTTACTTGCCCCAGCTTCTGCCAACCTAGCAGTTTGAAAGCATGTAAAAATGCAAGTAGAAAAATAGGGACCACCTTGGTGGGAAGGTAACAGCGTTCCGTGTGCCTTTGGCATTTAGTCATGCTGGCCACATGACCACAGAATAGTCATCAGACAGCACTGCCTCTTCGGCTTAGAAACGGAGATGAGCTCTGACTCCTAGAGTCGGGAATGACTAGCACGTATGTGTGAGGGGAACCTTTACCTTTACCTTAATGTTAAACAACCAGAACAGCTGGGAATCAAATGTGTAACTATCTAAGTAAGTAAGTGAATAGAGAAAGAAATATTTATTTGTTGTAAAAATGGCTATGCTGCCTGATTTTTCTAAGTTTTAGACAGTTTACATAGCTAAAGATAATAAAATCACAACAACACATATTATAAATAGGAAAACAAACAATGAAAAACATATTCAACATACTATTATTCACACTGGCATTTTAAATACTGGGTATATTTCTAACAGTGACCATACAACCACCAGTCAAGCTACTGATAAAGAAGGCTGCGTTGTTTGAAAGTTCATTCCACTAAAAGAAAGATAGATGCGAGGCACCACAATGCTTTTTACCACATTGTGGCTGCTAAGATTAATATTAGTTTAACCTTTGTTCACATTTTATTTTAACCTTTGTATACAACATTAAGTGTCTTTTTTGTAATGTACATTGAGTAGGTCACTAGGTTAAAAGGAAAGTCAAGGTTTATAGCATTACAAAACACCTGGAGGAGACTGGACCTTCCAAATATATTAGAAGATCAAGGTCTTGAAGGGTAGCTAATAGAGCATGCCTGTCCATATGTACCAGTAAGTCTCATTGGAATCTAAGGTGCATACTTACTGTTGGAAATATGGATCCAGTGGCACTATCTTTTCAGTTTTCTGACCACAAGAGACAATAAGGTACCGAAAGAGTGACAAATTTATTCTTGTTAATTTGTCTATTTGACAAATAGATAAATCGTCTGTTTGTCTATTACCTTACTTGCTCTTTGTCTCTTAATCTGAGGCCATTTTCTTCTGCTTTTCTTTTCAAGAACATGTAGATAGAACACATGGCTTTAGACTCTCCTTCTGGCAGATTTTAGACTCTCCTTCTGGCAGATCTAGGTGCTGGCTTTGTCTATCCCTACAATGCATTTCCTTAAATAATTTTCCTTTCTGTTATACATATAAAATCTGATTCACTAATCATTACACTGGTCAGATTTCTCCTCTCAGGAATTCTCTTCCCTTGCATATAGAATGCTTCATCTTCCAAGATTTATTTAGAATTGTATTGCAAGTAATGTAGCATTGTATGAACTATTTAGTGGCAGTCCCCTTTAGAAGCAATGATGATGTGATGAATCTTTGAGCAAGTTTATTCTTTCTCTTGGCCTACTTCAGCCACTCACTAATTTTTGAGTTCAGAAATGGTACTCAAAAGGAAAAAGAATGTTTTGGTAGACCATCCATCCAAGAGTCAGCCATAGAAGCTTGTCTTCCCTGCTTGGATGGAGCCAAGTATAGAACTACTTGTGGAAAGAACTCAGGTCCTCAATGTTTCGAGCTAAAGGTTTAAAGAAGTGTTTCAGTTGTTTTCCAGTGTATTCCTCTGAATCAGGGGTGGGTTCCTCCCGGTTCGAACCGGTTCGCCTGAACCGGTAGCGACCCACTGGTGACGTCACGACGATGTCACCGAACCGGATCGGTCAGTGCCAGTCTGTGGGGGCCGCCATCTTTTTTTTATTTTTTTTATTTTTTTATTTTTTTTCCCTTCTGAGCATGCGCAGAAGGCGACTTCTGGCACTGTGCATGCGGTCGCCATCTTTTTTTTGGCTTTTTTTGGGGGGGATTTTTTGTTACTGTGTATGCGCGCACCCACGAGGTGCGCCCACGCAATGCGGGGGGTGGGTTCCTCCCGGTTCGTACCGGTTCTCCCAAACCGGTAGCAGCCCGCTAGTGACATCACGATTATGTCACCGAACCGGATCGGTCAGTGCCAGTCTGTGGGGGCCGCCATCTTTTTTTTATTTTTTTTATTTTTTTATTTTTTTTCCCTTCTGAGCATGCGCAGAAGGCGACTTCTGGCACTGTGCATGCGGTCGCCATCTTTTTTTTGGCTTTTTTTGGGGGGGATTTTTTGTTACTGTGTATGCGCGCACCCACGAGGTGCGCCCACGCAATGCGGGAGGGAGCGAACCAGCAGCAAGGTAAGTTGGAACCCACCCCTGCTCTGAATAGTTTGCATAACTTTAGGATATGAATCATCTCTCAATGCATGCATGTATGGCACGTACACATAGACACACACACAAAATATACATACATACTTTGCCTAGTCTGTCAAATAACAGTTAATTGATCAATATATATATTCAACAGTGATTAAGATATAAGAAGTTCCAAGACTAACCTAAGGTATGATTTAGCATTATCAATTGTGTTTATTTTTCCCCCACATTATTTGGTGAGCAAAATGTAAACTTTCTGAAAAATGTCTTCATCATGTATTTAATTCCCTATTTTGAATGTGTTCTGATTCTTTAACCTGTTTTATGGAAAACAATTCATCACTTTATTGTGATGAGGCAACAATGGAGTTATAATAAAAAAAAACTGATACCAAAATTGTAAAATATCTTTAAACTCAAAAATGCAATAAGATGAGAGTCAATAAATATGATTGTCATCATTTATTAAGAATTGTGGCAATATACTGTATGTATGTATGTATGTATGCATGCATGCATGTATGTATATATGTATTTGACACTCACAAATGTATCAGAGCTTACTTGTGAATGACAACATTCAACAATTTTGCACATTTTATGCAACGATCAACAGATTTTGCTTCCCCACATATATTACTCGTCTTTAAAAAATGTGTGAAGGAAGAAAATGAAAAAAAAAGAGGATTCACATGCTTTAAAAATATAATTTTAATTCTGACCATTAAAAATTGACTTTAATCTAAGAATAAAATTCTATTTGGCCTTGCAATTTGCCTTGATGAGTTGAGTTTTCTTCTGTGTCTGTAGGGTTCATAAATGTCTTTTGAGATCTCCTGTTGCTTTTTACTCAATCTGAAGCATAGGTTTATAAAATATACAAATTAGATTTGAGTCTTTAATTGTTTATTGATATTGTCTGGTTAAACCACACACCTGTGTGTGTGACACACAAATGGATGCACATGCATGTACACTCACCCAGTCATACAGACCCTTGTCTCAGGACAAAGCTGTTCCCATCAGCATGCAAAGAACTTGCTTGTCTGTCAAAGATTATCTGCATCTTTTCAATCACTTCCTTCCATTGATCTTTTTATGTCTCTCTTTTAACTTATGCTGTTGCTGATATTCAGTGACAGGAAGAGCCTGGCTGCACATTAATCCCTTGATGGCTATCTGAAACCAGTCCCAAGAGCATTAGTAGCAGTTATCTAGTGGAAGGGAAACTTGTTATGGCATCATTGAAGAACAGACCTCTAATTGGAGCTAATCATGTGCGCAAGTCAGTTCTGAAATGAAAGTATTGATTGATTTTAATTTTTACAAGGGAATTTTGACATTAACATTTACACATTTTTATCCAGATCTCATATGCATTCTCCCCCCCAAGATTCATTTTAGATAAACGGCATTCCTTTAGTGTAAACTAAACTGAAGGGTGACTTTTCTGTATAGTTTCAGCCTTTGCCAGGATTTCAGCTGTGCTTCCTAATAGAAAAGGTTTTTGGAGGACTGCTTTCAAAAAGACAGTGCAGGTAAAATGAACCTAATAATCTGATGGAATATAAATCAGTTTCCTATGTTTTTAGGAGAAATGGCATGGAGAAGAAAGTACGAATTTGAAATGCAAGTCGTCTTGTTTGAAAACTCTGATTTTAATACTTTCATTTAGGTTTTTGAGCAACTGACTGATTGATTATGTACTAACAGGTTGTTTTTCACTCCTAGTGACCAGATAGGTATTCTCTATGATGATCTACCCCTAACCTAGTTTTTCAGACCGTCCAATGTTGCACTCATTGTCACTGCAACTGAGTCCATCCATCTTGCTGCTCGTCATCCTCTTCTTTTTTCCCCCCTTTCACCTTTCCCAGCATTCAAGCCTCCTCCAGAGAGCAACATCTTTTTACAATATTTCTGAATAGGATAATTTGAACCTAGTTATTTGTGTTGCAAGTGAGAAATCTGGGTTGATTTGTTTGATGATCCATTTGTTTATTTTCTTGGCTTTCTATGGAATTATCAAAAGTCTTTTTCAAAGTTCTTCTTATCCTGTTTCCTCAAAGTCCAACTTTCATTTCTACAGAGGGAATACCATGGCTTGCACGATTCTGATTTTTGTAGGTATAGTTCATCATGGGACTTGAGTATCTTTCTCAAGGCCTTCTTCTGGACAGTATGAATTGATCCCTGTGCCATTGTCACTAAAGTGATCATCTGACTCAATGACCTGCTTGAGCAAGACGGCAAGTTGCATGGGAATTAGCACTCATGGGAGCTTCCAAAACATAACAAGATTCTGTAGAAGAACACACCCTAAGCAATGGCTAGACATTTGGCTATACAAGAACACAATGATGTCAAAGGAGAATATAGGAAGTGCTAAAATTAAAGTGGAAGCAGCTTTTATTAACAGGAGAAAGTGACTTTTTGTTTTGATAAGACATCCTGAATAAGCAGCCCTGTACTTCAATATGTAGGCATTAATGTGAAGAGATTTCAGTGATGTGATATGATATTAATGTTTCCTAACATTGATTATGAGAACCATTTTCAGGTAGTGGTTAAAGCATCAGGCTAGAAAGGAATTTGTGAACTCTAGTTCTGCTTTAGGCACAAAGCCAGCCCCATGACCTTCGGCTAGTCCAGGGGTCTGCAACCTGCGGCTCCAGAGCCGCATGTGGCTCTTTGGGCCCTCTGCTGTGGCTCCCTGTCGGGTGATCCCATCACTGATGGCCCCGCCCCTCACCCTTCCCTCCCAGTCACTCCTTGCCTAGCCTGAGAAAGTAAGGGCAATGGTGGGGGATGGAGAAGCAACTGGGGCTGGTTCTTCATTCTTGCTGGAGCTTCTTCCAGCCCATGTTGGTGCTGGGTGTGCCTCGGTCACTTGGGGAGACATGCAACCTGCTCTCCACCCCAAGACACTGGCCCGACCCAGCCGTGACTGACAAGGGCTGGTGGGGTGGGAATGGGATCCGGGAGGAGGGGATGACAGAAAGGGGGATGGGCCCGCAGCGCCTAGCTGTGGCTTTAAAACGTGCATGGGGAACTATCGCCACCCGGAGGATGCTTTTCAATTAAAGCCGTTTGTGTGTGTGTGTGTGTGTGTGTGTGTGTGTGTATCTCTGTATCTCTCTCTGTGTCTCTTCTCTCTCAGAAACCCGGTGAGCTCTCCTTGGGGCTTTTCACTACTTCTTTTCTTTCTTCTTGGCAACTTTTTGGAAATCCAGGCTGGCTGAGGAATGAGCGCAAGCCATGGTGGAGGCTTCCCTTCAGGCGACCCTCCTCCTCCCCTCCCCCTCCTTCTCCTCTCATGATCCCCTGGCTGGCTGTGGTGGGGTCAGGAGGGTGCGCAAAAGCGGGGAGACCCTCCTCAAGCAAGCGGCCAGCCGCCCTGTGTGCACCTTTTCTGCGCTTTCATCGAGCCTGTCCGCTCGCTTGAGGAGGGGGGGAGAGAGGGGGAGATGTTAAAAGGGTTTTGTGGCTCACGGTGTTTTTTAACAACAAGTTGACTGCCCTAATGATCGGCTGGGTAGGCCTGGCTAGGGGGTCATGTGACTGGGTGGCAGTAAATAACATCGAGTTGGCCACGCCCACCCAGGTTTTGTGGCTCGCGATGTTTTCTTTTCTGTGGGAAACGGCTCCAAATGGCTGTTTGAGTGTTTAAGGTTGCAGACCCCTGGGCTAGTCACTTTCTCTTAACCCTAGGAAGGAGGCAATGGCAAACCATTTATGGAATATCCTTGCCAAGAAAACTGCAGAGACTTATTCAGGAAGTCTCTGAGAATCAGACATGATTGAATGGAAGAAAACAAAAACCAGTTAAATAGTGGAGCCAGTTTTTTAAAAATGTGGTTAAATGAACACTCTTCATTGCGTGTTTTCAAACAGAGGCTAGGCAGTCCTCTGTCTAGGATCCTTTAGTTTGTATTTCTCCAGACAGCAGGGGATGAAAAGGCCCTTTCCAATTACAGTATATGATTAAAAACTAAGGTGCTTCTTCACCATACCTACTTGGTTGTAAGCCCTAATAAGGTCATTGGGTTTATTTCTGAGTGGGCGTTTATATAAACTCTCATTACATCCCCTTCTGTCAGAAGATTATATTAAAAAAGACAACTCATCTGATTGCTATTACATCAGCCAGTCATGTGTGCTAGCTTTCCAAGAAAAAGAAAGCTAGTCTCCCTTTGCAAATTCTGTGTAACTTTCTGATAACAAACTGTCAATGGGCAAACTGTAGCTTAGATATAAAGCACCACAGGGACCTTCCTTAGAAAATGGCTCAGCCAGAAGCCAAAGGTGAAATCCTGAAAACACACCCTGGGCAAATCCTTTATAATTGGGCATCCCCAATGCCCTAAATCTCTATATGCAGATCTTAACAATGTTTGCTTTTACAATAAACTCCCATCAGACAAACATAATACCATCAGAAATGGAGAAGGAAAGAGGCCAACAGAATGTCACATCTTAGCTTCTCCCATCCAGCTGCACTCTAAAATGGTTAGACTAGGCATGCATTGGTGTGAAATTAATTTGAAACTTAGATTTAAAATGCACAAGTTGGTATGCTATATTGTTAAGTTCTCACTAACAAAAAGTAAAATTCCTCCTGTTCAATAATGAACTTCGTCTCATGACTTTTTCTTTGTTATGGGAATTAACTATCCCATACACTGAAGGAAGCATCTTCCCTGAAGCATATTGGCTACTGTGTGACTTATCCACACTATACTCTGAACCTCGGTAATCACTTCAAGTAGTGACTGAGAAGAGATATATTGTTAAACCTTAACACAGTTTCAAAGAATTCAAGTTAAACATGCTAGCATTAATGTGGAAAATGAATTCATTCTGTGTATCTATCTGTGGGTATGAAAACTTAATATATGGATCTCTTCACAGACAGCCTGTCATGCTTCACCACTATATTTCCATCACTACCGACAACATAATGGTGCCCCACCATTCATGTTCCAATGAACACCTCAAGTCAGGCAGACACATAACAGATTAATTAGGGGGCTTGGTAAATTGAATCCATGGACTGTAATTACCAACACTCAAGACCTGCAATTTCTGTTTTAATTAAAATAAACAGTGTGAAGAAGCTGACATCACAGCAGAGTAACCAGCATAGAAGTCACCATTAATTATGTTGAACTGTGCCCTTCATTGTTAGGAAGGAGGTACTAGTGGGGGCTTGATTGAATATACATGCACTGGACCTGATTCATAGGGTATAATTAATGTATGTAAACCACATATCTCCATTTGGAAACGGAGAACATGGTTTGCTACAGTTATTGCTTAAATGAAATGCATTGGAGGTTTTTTTTAGCTTGCCTTTTAAATTAAAATTAGAAAAAATCAAACTTTAAACTTCTTCTAATATTTTCCCCTCCCTCCCTCCCTGAATCATTGGGGGCAGCTGGCTCCATTCACTGGTACAGATTATATACATCCATTCAGTAAAACTAAATTGTTTTAAACTATATTAATTTGGTGTAACTGGTTTGAAGATCTATTAGAATATTAGCAAACTTGGAGACTGAAAATATGTATGATCAGTAAAAAACTCTCACACAGGCTAAAAGTCTGTAGAGATTCTCAGTCATCCAAGTCATGGTTGTCCCAAAGGTGCTTTTTCAGGAGGCAACTGGACTTTCTTGTTATTTCTTTGAAGACGTTTCGCTTCTCATCCAAGAAGCTTCTTCAGCTCTGACAAAATAGTGGGGAATGGAAGGATTTATATTTACTTTGCAGACAGCTGGTAATCTGCATCCTTTTAGAGGTCCTTGAAGCCCTTGGAGGTTTATCTGTGTCCTCAGGGTCACCTGAGTAGTGCTCCTGGTTCCTGTAGTCTCACAGAGGCTGCAAAGTGATTGCTGTTTATATGGGACAGAGTAAAATGAAGAGAAAATGTCCAGCATCATTGATATCTCTAAAACATGCTGGTCACAAGATTCTAAGATATATTTACTGCTATGGATAGATAAGAGATACTGTGGAGTCCTTGGTGTTCTCTGAGCTTGATAGTTTGCTTGCAGATGTTTTGCTACCTGATTAGATCATGATAAAAGACTAGGTAATGATAAGAAACTAGTTGATGATTAGAGACATTGACATAGAATCTGGAGAGATCAAAACATTCTATGCACAAACTGTTCTTTGCTCAGAACAAATAATCTCAGTGATTTGTGCTTGAATCAGAGGTGTTGTGGGATTGGGAAGAATAAGAAAGAAGAGTAAGAAAAATCAAAGACACGGTGGCAGTATGCAGCAATAATGGCTAGGAGGAGATAGGGAAAGTAAAGTTCTAGGAAGATGAACATAGAGTGTTGGGTGACTAATCGGAATTGTTACCCTTGAAGCCAGAGGTGGGTTTCAGCAGGTTCTGACCAGTTCTGGAGAACCGGTAGCGGAAATTTTGAGTAGTTCAGAGAACCGGTAAATACCACCTCTGACTGGCCCCGCCCCCATCTATTCTCTGCCTCCCAAGTCCCAGCTGATCGGGAGGAAATGGGGATTTTGCAGTAACCTTCCCCGGGAGTGGGGAGGGAATGGAGATTTTGCAGTAACCTTCCCCGGGAGTGGGGAGGGAATGGAGATTTTGCAGTATCCTTCCCCGGGAGTGGGGTGGGAATGGATATTTTACAGTATCCTTCCCCTGCCACATCCACCAAGCAACGCCCACCAAGCAACACCACACCCACCAAGCCATGCCCACAGAACCGGTAGTAAAAAAAATTGAATCCCACCACTGCTTGAAGCCAAGTATGTTGATGATAGAGCTGGTGGTGGCCAAGGAAAAGTACAGATAGGAAGGTGATGGAACTGCTGGAAGTTGAGCCAGTGCACAGTCCATATGGAGGAAGGTGGGAGAGTCAGACAGAGTGTACCAGCCTTGCCTTAGTTGCCCAATAAGACCAATTTTGTTTAGCTGAAATCCAGTACAACCAAGATCTATTGATGTTCACTTTTGCAGTTTCAGGAGAACCTCAAAAACATAATATGATTGATTTCAATAAAAGACCTGTGTCATTTTGTGCACTTTTAACAAAACAAGAAAAAAAATATTTAGGCAATCAAGTCCTACTCTCTATTATCTAAGGAATCCCTATTAAAGTATCCTAAATAGATGGCTATCTAGCATCTCTTTAAGTACATCCAAAGAACAGGTGTCTACCATCTCTCTAGGTGAATATTCCTCTCTTGAATGTCGTTGTTATTTCTTTTTCTAACATGCAGTTGGAATATGCACTCTGACAAACTAAGGAACAAGTTTTGATCTTCTTTTGAATGGCATACCTTCTAGGAATATAACACTTATGTTCATTCTTCTCCTATCAGGATTAACCATACCCAGCTCATAGTTGGTTGTTTCTTATCCCCTGATCATCCATGTTGCTCTTCTTTGAATCTATTCCGATTTCTTTTAATTACCACTCAGGAATCTCAGTAACATCTGACCAAAGCAAAATAAACAGAAACTATTATTTCCCATGATTTGGTTATGCTCCATTGACGTAAACTGAAATAGCATTTGCTGCTTTTGTAGCCATATCACACTTCTTGCTTCTATTTATTTTCTATTTTTTTTAATCCAAGCCAGTCATATCCTGTCTCTGTGAAGTTAGTTATTATTCCCTAAATGAAGAACATTGCTTTTATATCTGTTAAATTCACTCCATTTCTCTAATCTATCAAGATCATTTTGAATTTTGCCCTTTATAGCATTAGGTAACCTAGCTACTTTTGGGTCATCTGCAGATCTGATAAGCAGTTACTCCAAAGAATAGAGGAGTCTGAACTTTTAGGTACTCTGCTTAATATCTGTTTACAATTTGAGGAATCACTAATAAACAGTCTTTATTATAATTTCTGAATCACTGTTTCTTCTCACACTTACAAGAATTATGTGGGATATTTTGCAACTGCTTTGTTGAAATCAAGACTAACCTGTAATTTCCTGGATTCTTCTTCCCCACTTTTTTTTTAAGATAGGTACTTTTACCTGGTACTTCACTTTTCCAGAATTTCTCAAAGATAATAGATAAAAATCTTTCTCTCACCATTAGCTATTTTCTCCAATGCCCATAAGTCCTAAAGATTCAAATCCATTCAAAGAGGTATTCCCTGACTATATTTCTATCAAGCTCAATATTTCATACGTATCTTGCATGCTCCTCTTTTATTGGAGAAGGTTGAGTTTTATTTTGGCATCTTCACCTAACATTTATAGATTCCTTTTGTTTTATTATAAACTTTTTGCTATACATAAAAACCTTTGCCAACCCTTTTTGCTATACATAAAAACCTTTGCTCAGCTTTCCCTATACCATCACTACAATTGTTTTATTTATTTATTAGAAAATTTATATTACCACCTGTTCGCACATGGCAACTCAAGGCAGCTTACAGGGGTATAAAAACATCATATATATATATATAAAATACACCTTATAAAATAAAAGAACGCCAGAGAGATAACCGAATAACAGAGTTGGAAGGGACCTTGGAGGTCTTCTAGTCCAACCCCCAGCTCAAGCAGGAGACCCT
>QLTV01001323.1:191969-203661 GCA_003457575.1 Thermophis baileyi | reverse complement strand
ATATATGTTATATTTTTACATAAATAAAGGGAGACTTGTTTATATATATATAAACAAAACTAATAAAAGAAAATAGACAAATAATAAATTAATAAAATAATATAATAGCCCCGAACCCCAGCGACATCACACCAGCCATTTAATGGGCTCCATCCCACTCTCGATTCCCTAGGCCCGCTGGCAGAACCAGGTCTTCAGAGCCTTCCGGAAGAGTGTTAGAATGGGGGCCATTCTAATCTCTGGGGGAATGATGTTCCAGAGAGAGGGAGCCACCACAGACCCTTCTTCTATGTCCCACCAGGTATATCTCCCTATGGGATGGGACCCACAACATTCCTTGCCTCCCCGCTCTAGTGGGTTGGGTATAGATACTGGGTTAACTGTATGTAATCTGCTCTTCAGTGTTGTGGCTTTCTTTCTACCTCTTCTATGAATCCTTTTTTGCTTTCGTAGCTTCCCTACACTTATGTGTAGCCACAATGGATTCTTTTGCTGTCCTTTCCCCCCCTCATTGGAATTGTTTGCAATGTGTGCTTTTAGTGAGCAAAATTTGCAGCAAATAATGATAATATCAAAATGGTAACATTATACCACCACCAGCAGCAAGAGCACAGATGCTACCATTACATATTTGTATTTGACTTCTGATGAAATTATGTAAGTCATGGCATTTGCATGATGACATTGTCACACCTATTTCAACATTCCCACCTGCTGCTCCACCCTGCAGACACTCATGCTTTTAATATCCCTTTTTTGGGGAACTCCCACTAAATTTGGACTTATTCCCCAAATTTTCTGCAATAAGATCCTAGTTCTGGGTTGAGTTTATTAAAATCCACATTTTTACACTGTCCAAAATGCATTCGACTATATTCCACTATTTATTTTTACTATTTATATTTACTATTTCTATATATACCAAGGGACGTGGTGGCTCAGTGGCTAAGACGCTGAGCTTGTTGATCAGAAAGGTTGGCAGTTCGGCGGTTCGAATCCCTAGCGCCGAGTAACGGAGTGAGCTCCCGTTACTTGCCCCAGCTTCTGCCAACCTAGCAGTTCGAAAGCATGTAAAAATGCAAGTAGAAAAATAGGGACCACCTTTGGTGGGAAGGTAACAGCGTTCTGTGTGCCTTCAGCGTTTAGTCATGCTGGCCACATGACCACGGAGACATCTTCGGACAGCGCTGGCTCTTTGGCTTTGAAATGGAGATGAGCACCGCCCCCTAGAGTCAGGAACAACTAGAACATATGTGTGAGGGGAACCTTTACCTTTATATTCCACTGGAATTTCCCTTTAAAATCAAGAACTCCAGCATTAAAGGCTCACTTTTCCCCAATGGGCTACTTCCATTTCTTCAACAAGTCATTACTATTGGTTAGTATCAAATAAAGGATAGCTAACTGTCTTGTGCCTTCCTCCTGTCTCTGAAGTCCTCCATCACTATTATTGCTTGTTCTTGCAAAGGTTAACTTATCTATTAGTGGGCACATATGGGAAGAGGAAGAAAGTTAGTAGATCAGGGCTATTGCAAGTTTCATGCTTGTGTGGAGAAGATAGTTGTAGGTAATTTATAAATTTATGGTTTACATACTTGTTTTATATTATTTATATGTGTATGTTTTGTCTGCTGGGCATTTTTATACCTTTAGAGTTAGAAAGGCAGGATAAATAATAATAATGATAACAATGACAACATCTGGCTGACTGTGTGACCAACCATAATATATTTACATATGGCCAGGTGCATCTCTCTCAATTCTTCCTTAACCCCATATATCAAAAAGGTTTCTAGACAGGGTGCCCTGTCCACCTGCCTCTGGCTGTCACTGGTTGGCCACTGTCCCAGCCAGTGTGTCCTGAGGAACATAAAATCAGTATCTGTTGGTCAGAAGCTTTGGTCAACTGTTATAGAAGAAGGAGAAGGGAGTTATGCTAATCAGGAGTTTGCTGCCCCAAACTCCTGTTGGCTTGTCTCCTCAAACATATCCTTCCCCTGGATAAAGTTGCATTTTCCCAAGTGAATGAAATGCATATGCAATAGGCAAGCCAAGAATAATTTATAAAGCAACCATGCAACTTTGGAAAAAGATGCTGCTTCTTTAATGATATGAAGAGAGGTGCTTCTCATTTGGCCTCATTTGATCCTGTAGTTGTCCTGTATTTTGCACTCCACCCAGGCTTCTCTTCCTCCACTCCCTTCACCCACTTCCAAATGTGTGTATCCTTTGATGTCATCTGAGATGCTAAAAACATCCTCCCAGAGTATTTGTGCCAGAGTTCCTTTATTATAAATTCTCAGTAATCCATAATGATACACTCTGAAAATATAATACATCATAAACATTGCAGGCTTGATTCATATATGAAGGACTTGGGCAATGGAGAAATATCCAAGCATTATCCTCATTCATTTAGGAAGAAGAAACAGCCACCATTTCTGCTGGAGCAGCTTCCAAGTTCAGAAAAAAAAGGAATGAAACAGCTGGGCAACAGCTGCAGTAATTTCAGAGACTGACGTGCTCAGATTTGATTCAGTGACTTCATACTTGCAAAGGGGTCAGAGACACAAATCCCTGTAAAAAAACCATCACAAATAGGGAGAGTTGTGCAGATCTGGAATTATGAGAGAGATAGCAGATGCTCTGTCAATAATAGCTGATACTTGTGTATTCTCAACATGGCTGTCGTGATGGATGCCAGTCATAAAACCACATTCACCAGAAGGCAAACTGGTGAGCTTGCTCCCGGCTACCCCCTCTAGTTTTCCAGAATGATCAGTTTACGGTTTTCCCTTTTCTCTGGGTAAATAGGAACACCCTCAAAGAAAGCCCTGAGATGCAACCACTCATCACTTTTTATTTTGTCAATCAAGATACTTAGGTTCCCTTATTAATATATATTTAAAGGAGTCTTAAAAATATAAATCTCAGAAAGGGAAAGAAACTTGATTGACCCAACATGTATGTCCATGGATAGACTGGTGCCTATCCACAAAAACCGCCAACCCTTGCTTTGCCTTCTAGGGCAAACTATCTATGGGGAGTTTCTTGCTAAGCAAGCACCAAAGTATGCTAGCTTTATGCATTGTAAACCACCCCACTTAGATCACTTGAAGCGGGATGCAAATATGTATAATTTAATTTAGAGTTTCAAATAACAAATTCATACCAGATTATGAGGCTACAGAGTAATATTTGCAACCTGTCTTCAACAGTGCATGCAGTAGGTCTGATCTTAATGTCTCACTAGATCAACCACAACATGATCTCAAAATTCCAGATGTGCTCACCAATTCAAAAGATGTGCCTAAGCATGAGCTACAGTGTAGGCATGTTGTATGTACAGATTGTAACATTTCAGTGTGTTAGAATTTAAAAACCATAAGGAGGAAGAAGAAAAAAGAAAAAAAGTATGAGGTTCTAACTTCACCCCTTTTATATTTTACAATATTTTACAAAATTTGCTTAGAAGTTAGATTGTCGGTAAATTTATGCTGTATGAAGTATGTATGGGTGTTGCGGAGATAAAAATAATTAGAGGTGAAATGAATCTTGTTTCCCTGCTGTCAACCCTCAAAAATAAGACCGGAGTCCAGGAAAGAATAAAAGTAATATATTTGCATAACGAAAATAAGAACACCTAAGTCTGTGTCTACATGGTGAAGAATAAAGAGAACAAAAGAAAGATTAACACATGCGCAGTACAGGTATCACATGAGGACATCATATCAGTGTACAATGTCATTTCAGAATAAGAGTCCTGCTGACAAATTAAAATGAACGTAGTGACAATGGGAACCATTCTTGCTTATATTGGGTAAAACTTCTATTGTGTATATATACTGCTAGTGTTGCAATTGCTGCATATTCTCCAAGTTTAAATTCCCAATCAGATATTATCAGAATTGTATCTTTCTTCCAGTGTTGAGCAACATTTATTCTCAATGCTGTAAGCATATAGCTGAGTAAATTATGATGCTTCTTGTAGATTTATTGTGCAATTATTCCTATTAAGGAAAGTTGTGGTTTCATTTCAAATTTAAATTCCAAAATTTTCTGCATTGTTTTATTTGCATCAACAACGTCTGCCTATCCCAGGTCCTTGGGAAGGACTTAATAAGTGGATAAAGATGCCAAATCTGGTCAGAACATCTGGCTGTCAGTGCAACTAATAATTAGGAACTCGGCAATCAAAAGAAAGAAAGAAAGAAAGAAAGAAAGAAAGAAAGAAAAAGAAAGAAAGAAAGAGAAAGAAGAAATATACATACAGATATGTAAAGTTAGATATACCTATTTTTGACAATGCTTCAGTTAAACTACTCCTGTGAAACTCTGCATATAGTATATATCTCAGTACATTCATTCACCCCCTCAAAGTGGTAATGGATATACCAGCGGTTCTCAACCTTTGGGGGTCGAACGACCATTTCACAGGGGTCGCCGCACGCGTTAGCCCACCATCTTGGTGCCACCATCACTACAGGGGTGAAATGCTCCCAGTTCGGCCGTGCCTGCAGGTCTCCGGACAGCCGGTAGCGACAGAAGCGGGAGACTTCGCCCACCCACCCGGACGCCGCCATTTGGGTTCTTTTACCCTCTGTGCATGCGCAGAACGCTTTGCGCATGCGCAGAGGGTAAAAGAACCCAAATGGTGGCATCCGGGCGAAGTCTCCCGCTTCCATCACTATCAGCTGTCCGGTGACCCGCAGGCAAGCCCGTCATCTCGTGTGGGGAGGGGGCAGGGCGGGGGGCGGGGGGGGTGGGGGGTGGCTGAGGAAGGGGGGTGTCACGGGGGGGTGTCGCGGCATTAGAAAGGTTGAGAACCACTGGCATATACAGAAGTATTGTTTCAGTTAATGGAGTCCTAGTGTAAAACAATGTAGAATGCTTCACTGATGTGAACGCAGCTGCCTTGCCTTCTATGTTAAGTTTTTGAATTTTCAAATTTCAGCAGGAAACTAAAAGAGATAACTCTGACAGCCATAGAAAAGCATTGTTAGCTGCATTCTAAATCAGGTCACTGACTTCTCTTATATTTAAAGAACTGGTTTTCCAGGGCTTCCTGATGCTACTTCATATGCAACCTATAATACATGGAAACACACCGAAGAACATGGAACAGCTGATAAATAATAGGTAGCAGTTGGAAAGGAGAACATGTATAATCTAGTGTTGAGTGGAACAAAAGAGGAGGAATGTTATCAGCATTAGATTCCCCCCCCCCTACGGTATATATTGCAGTCCACCTCCACACTTATCTGATAATATATTTGATGTCTCCAAAATTGCATCTACTGTATTACAAGAGGAAAAATTGTTAGGATAGCATCCATTCATCCCACATAGCGTTCTGTTTCTGATTTATCAGCATCAGTATCTAAGGTTCTGAGCTACACTGAGAAATGACTCATAAGTATTTGACCAATACTGTATCAATTTCATCAGGGATGCTTTGCAAATCAGCTTCATCACTGATTTTGTGGTTCCAGATTTCCAACATTGTTTCTGAATCAAAACTTGGTGGGGTAGATTGTAGTCGATTAATTTCAGAATTGCTCCATCTAATACAGAGCCAATACATTTATTTTGAAAAATTGTTTATTTCTGTCCAATACAATAATCTATTTTATTAATATTCATTTTGCTATTTTAAACTAAATTTTATGCACAGTGGGTCCTGCAATAATCATAAGTGGAATCCCTTTCACAGAGCTGTGCCTATCGTTAGCCACATCTAGTTTGATGAAAAAAATTAGCAGAGAAAATATGTAAATAGATTAAACACTGGGAAGGGAAATATGACTCTGTTTTAAAGTAAGGTTGTATATCATTCTTCATCATGTCTCTCTATGCCAGGGGTGTCAAACTCAAGGCCCGTGGGCTGGATCTGGCCGATGGGGTGCTTAGATCTGTCCTGTGGGGCCGCCCTGGAAACAATGAAGGACCGGCCTGTGGTGCCTCTGCCGGCAAAAATGGAGCTTGGGAGGGCTACATGCAGCCCTCCCAGGCTCCATTTTTGGCTGCGATAGCCTCCTGCAGCCCTCTGCCAGCAAAAACGGAGCCCATGAGGGCTGCACGCGGCCCTCACGAGCTATGTTTTCACTGGCAGGGGCACCATGGGTTGGGTTGGCGGGGGGGGGGGGCGGGGGGCGCAGGTGGGCGTGGCAGGGCATGGCCAGATGGATGTCACTCATGTCTGGGGCACCTGTGGGCGGACTCCCCTAGGCTCTGTTTTCAGCTGGGACGGCCTCCTGCAGCCCTCTGCCAGCGAAAACAAAGCTCAGGGAGCTCCGTTTTTGCTGGCGGAGGGCTGCAGGAGGCCGTCGCAGCCGAAAATGGAGCCTCGACAAGTGATGTCGAGCTGGCCACGCCCACCTTGGCCACGCCCATCCCAGCCATGCCCACCCTGGCCACACACACACCCTGCCCCCCCGAGGTCAAACAGAACCCTGATGCAGCCCTGAATGAAATCGAGTTTGACACCCCTGCTGTATGCAGAGGCACCAGGAACAAAGACATAGCTCTGATGGTAATAGCAAACTCATTGTCTGAAACAGTGACATAAAGAAACAGATGGAGAACAGAGCCCTCTCTTCTAGTCTGCCTTAATCTTTTACTCTGGTCGTGTTTTCAGCTTGCTCTGACTTGGGCCATATAACTGCAAGCTGCTTCGTAAAGATTGCCAATTATGCCTTCTCTTTTCACTTCACTATTATAGTATAGATAGTCTTCAATTTACAACTACAGCTGATCCCACCAAAATTTCCATTGCTAAACGAGGCAGTTGTTAAGTGAGCTTTGCCCCATTTTACAACCAAATCACTGCAGTTGTTAAGTGAGTCATGCAGTTGTTTATCGAATTTGGTTTCCTCCATTGACTTTGCTCGTTGGAAGCTGATTGGGTGATCACATGACCCCAGGACAGTGGAACTGTCATAAATACATGCCAGTTACCAAGTGCCCAAATTTTGATTATGTGACCATGGGGATGCTGTAATAGTCATAAGTGTGAGAACTGGTCATAAGTCACTTTTTTCAGTACTGCTGTGATTTTGAATGGTCACTAAACAAATGTTGTAAGCTGAGGACTACCTGTACCCAAACCATGCAAAGATTTGGTTGCAGAACGCTCCCAGTACCATTGTATTTTGATATTACAAAATGTATATTTCTGTCAGATTTAACTGAAACAGAACCAGTCAGACTTGGTGGAATCAAATTTCCAGAACTGAGACACATTAGTTTGTATACATTTATGTATTTACTCATGTTAATCCATAATCTATAAATGTTTAAAAACCTGGGAGGTTTGAAAAAATTGATAAATAAAGATAAAATCAATCAATTAATTAATTAATTTCTCAGGAGTCTTAGGAAAAAAATAGAAAAAAAGAAAGGAAAGAAAAGGTTGGCTTTCTCTGTAATGAAGCAGCTTTCAGTAATTTCAAACACTTCTTGTTTCATATTGTGCTCTTGTGTTGTGTTCAAAATTTCTTTCCAGCATTGTCCTAACAAAACTGGGGCATTTGGTCACCCTATATATGTTTCATCTGGTCAACCTTTGTGCATTGTAGGATTTTATCTGGTTTGCAGAATCTACATCATACTAAACTCCACTTTATTCAAATCTAAGTCTGTATGTAGTGTTGATGGGTCATGTAACAGATTTGTAATAATTTTACCCATAACTTCGCACTTTGGGAGCTGCAACAGAGGGTCTGCCTACCTGTGGCAGGCGGGAGTAGACTGCCACAAAGGATTTCCATCAAAACTTTAGAAAAACTCTAAAAAATAGACTTTTGGAGTGAGATGGAAGAAAATTGGTATACTAGGCCTTTAACAATTTTTACAAACTTATGAAATATCTCCCCTCAAAACACAAAACAAAAACAAAGGGAAGAAATGAATTTTTTTACTTCCACAGATATGACAACAGCT
The DNA here is from genome assembly GCA_003457575.1 of Thermophis baileyi. Lineage (NCBI taxonomy): Eukaryota > Metazoa > Chordata > Lepidosauria > Squamata > Dipsadidae > Thermophis > Thermophis baileyi. The sequence goes on along the minus strand of QLTV01001323.1, from coordinate 195,720 downwards.
CTGCTCCACCTATTTTAGGCCTCAACAGTTGCAGTTTGTTTCTCTCTCTTTTTCCTCATTGCAAAAGTTCACCTACCTTGGATTAGAAGAAAATAGTGATTTGCTTTAAGTAAGGATTTAAACAGACTTAAAGCTATTTTATTGGGCTCAGTGATTCCATGCTGACAATGCCATAAACAAGTTTAGTCCTCTTATTCTCATGGAAAACTTCTAACATCAAACATATTCATCACAAGGTAAAGACATGTTTTGGTTCACTTTGTCAGCAATGCTGACCTAGCCTAGGACTTGGAAAACACACCTTTTGCATTCAAATGATAGTGTTTGTAAGTGTAGTGTGGGTGTATTGTCTGAATAAATGGATGGAACTGAAGAGACACTGCACTTAGTAGTTTTTTTCCCCAGTCTGCTAATCCCTTCGGAGAGAAACTAGTGACTTGCACTTTTTGCTTTTTTTGGATTGGGCATGTTGCATTGCTGACTCTGTATCTTAGCATCTCTACCAAGTTTAAAAAAAGAAAAAAAAAAGACAGCATGAAATGGCAAGGGGCTGGTGGTGGAAAGAATTAAGGCCTGCCCCAGGAAAGTAATCTTTTTTGCCACAAAATGGAAAGAGCAGGATATCTGGAAACATGCTTCCAACCAATCTCGTTTTATGCACACAACTTCCCCAAAATAATTAAGTAGCTTTTGCAAGCAAGGTCAGTTTCTGCAAAAGAATTATTTTCTCCCAACTCCTACATTGGTAGCACTCTCAATTTGTTTTTGCTACATTTTCTTTTTTTACAGTTTTATTTTAATTGTTGGGATCCTTATTGACGAAGCCCATTATTCAACACTTTGGAGACAAGTGTTCTAAATTATGCAATTTTGAGGCTATTTAACATGCCATGTGTTTTATTTTGACCCAGAAATATTTCTGTGGAAGAGAACAATCATCAAAATCATTTGTACAAGATCCCAGTCTTACCATCGGGTGCTGTAGTTTAATTTTTGCTGGGCGAAGCTTGGATGGATGAAGAAGGGGGTTGATTAAAAGACTAATCAAGGGGAAAATGGAAAATTTGCACTCAGGCCCCAGTTTCTCACCATGTTTCTTTGTACAGCAAGGAAACAAGCAGAAAAAAAACAACGACTGTGCATGTAGTTATAGTGGCAAAGATGTTCTTTTGATTGTGGGAAGGAGAAGGGGAGATAGTGGCAATGTTAAATAGTGTCTTATTATCTAGTGGGAGGGAAAAAAATTAAGAAGCCAAAGTATGAGTTTCCAACTTTCATACAAGTTTCATAATATGGTGGGCACTCAGGCAATGGATGAAAGTCCTGTGTAAATAAGAGAACTCAATCAGGACCATGTAGGAGTCAATGCAGTTTGCTTAGTTCTTAACCCGGTATGGATGCCAAGAGGTGGAGTGATATCCACTTTTTCTCAGCTTGCTGCTCCTTTCCCCTATAGCTTCCTTTCAGTGCACTGGTTTGGGCAACAGCTTTTTAAGATGAAAGCAGAATATAGATGGAACCTAAAAGTAACACAGAAAAAGCCTGACAGCTTTGCCAAAATCCACAGTAAGCTTTCAGAATAACTGCTCAGTACCTGACAGCATATTTAAAGCTCAACCATTTAATTTATCGCTAAAGGTGTGGGAAGCTTTTAGTCTCATATGCTGGAGAGTCTGGTGGAGGATAAAGCTATAACCTTTGAAAGCAAGATGTTAAAAACACATAGGAATTAGCAATCTCTGCAGCCTCCATAAGTAAATGAAGATTCATCCGTTTTGGAGAAGAGCTTTCACCTTTCATAACAACTACTCTAACTACTGTTTAAGAACTGTGTTTTTAAAATGATGTGATATTTCTGCATAGAACAGCATAAGTGTAGTCTTCAGTGAGCTGATAGAGTGGAATCCTAAGAGGAATCTTCCCCAACCTGGTGCCCTCTAGATAAGTAAAGCTGGCAGCTCCCAAATTTTTTTCATTGGGATAGAGATTCTGGGACCTACCATGCAACACACAGAGAGGATATCAGATTGGAGAAAATTTCTTTAACATAACTCTAGTGGAATATTTAATGTGCATATTTATAACCACAACTTTTCTTTTTCTAACTTTTGTTTCCCTACTTCTATCTCCTCAACCTGAAAGTCATTTCAGGTACACTGTTTGCTTACCATCTGCCAGTTTATAGGAATGGATGGCTGCAACCTCAGTCCTTTCTAACATTCTCATAGATGTTCTCAGAAAGCAATGTCTATGCGGAGGTTGATATTCTCCTTCCTAGGCTCAAGAATGAAGCTCCACATTGTGCTGGAGTTTTATTTTAGTTAAAGGAAAGCAGCGAGACAGCTATTAAATGTACGGATGGTTGGAGGAATGGCTCTGTGCCTAGGTAACCTTTTAGCAATGTCAGTGGCAGAATCTGATTGACATTAGTGGCTGCTGAACTGAGTCTGCAAGAGAACCATGCATTAGATTGGAAATACCTAGACTTCCTGGAACCAGAAGTTTGTTCCTTGCCAAGGTGACTGAGCTCCTAATTCCACCATGGCAGATAAATTGATTTTTCTGAATTCAGTGTTGTGCACAAACGCTTTGGTAATATCCCAGAAATCCATTTTCTTCTCAAACAGGATTATTCACGTGAAACAAAATAACTTTCTTTTCTTTGTTTTTCCATCAACAGCATTGTTATCTAACTAGTCTTATTCATTTTCTTTCCAGAAGATCATTAAATTATCTGTAGAGTAGCCATGCCATGTCTGTTTATATCTATAACTGTGGAAATCCAACCAGTGCTTTGACGCAATAAGGAAGAGTAGCGCAGAACTGATTCTTGGGGTTAACGGTAGAAAAATTTCTGAGAAAAATGTGAGCATCCAAGGAAAAATCACCTTAGGAGTGAAGGTCACTGCTGTTCCAAGGAAACCTGTGTAGTTTAGTTGGAGACATGCTTCATTGTGGATAGAAAGCTTGAAGCCAAATTTGAGAAATTCAGTACTGGGACCAATTCCTCATTAGGCACAAAGTCAGCTGGGTTACCATGGGCCTGGCATTTTCTTTTAGCCCAAGGAAGGAGACAATGGCAAATCATTTCTGGAAAACCTTGCCAAGAAAACCTCAAAAACATGTCCAGGCAGTTTCTGAGGATCAGACATGACTTCATGGCAGAAAAAAAAATGAGAAAAGGAAATTACATCTACAACACTTTATATGCCAAGACCTAATGATGTTATCAGATCGTGCAACTTTGGGGGTGTCTTGCTGCTCTGCATCAAAATGGAAGGGACCATTTACCCAGTCATTCACAGAAACAACCTCTCTACGGAAAGCTCCATTTTTGCTAACCTATAGACATATTGCACCATGTAATAATCCAGATAGTCTGCCACTTATACCATGCCCGTAACTTTGTTTTACATGATAACATCACAGGATAGTTCAAGATAAGGGCTACAGATACCGGTACAGAGCCTTACATTATGACAATTTTATGACACATTTATAGCTGTCCATTGCATCCTGTCAGCTGTAACTTAGTTTATATGACAAGCAATTTTTTTAAAAAAATTTTTTTGATTCTTGGACAACAGTGTAAAAGCAGGTTTTTAAAAGTACCAGCCTTAACTTCCAAATACATCATAAATTTCTCAGCTGTGTCCAATTCATAGACCAGAAAAGGAGCAGCTGCAAAGAATTTATTCCCTCCCTCCCTCCCTCCCTCCCTCCTTCCTTCCTTCCTTCCTTCCTTCCTTCC
>QLTV01001323.1:169855-191921 GCA_003457575.1 Thermophis baileyi | reverse complement strand
TTCCTTCCTTCCTTCCTTCCTTCCTTCCTTCCTTCCTTCCTTCCTTCCTTCCTTCCTTCCTTCCTTCCTTCCTTCCTTCCTTCCTTCCTTCCTAAAGAAAAATTACTTGGCTTCACCAGTTTATTCTCTGGAGCTGTGGCAGAAAAGACTGCCATGCCCTTGTCTTTGAGCTCTTGTTCATCATTCCTGCATGGGGACATTTCAAGTACTTCAAACCCAGCAGCCATGAAAAACTTAAATCCATAGAATTGAACTGGGAAACTTTCCCCCTTATTTCACAGTATGCTGAGCTCTGTGAGGAGGGGCAGCAATTGACAAGCTGTCTTTGGCTGAGAGTACTCCCTACAAGCTCTCTCTATGGATGCTATCATGTGAAATGCAGCTGCAGTCTGGAAGTACTGAGATCAAAGGGAGGGATGGTAAATAATGTAGGTTAAATTTTAAGTGGATTTGCCAAATAGGATGGGTGGTGGGATGGCATAGCCTACTAATAGCTTAATGAAGCCTGGGCTAAATAAATCCCTAGTTATCCTTTTAAGCTTCTTCTTCCATTTATTCTTCTTACTGCCCTGCAGTGTGGCAACTGTGTGTTTAATTGGACTCTACAGTTCAGGGCAGCGGTGGGTTGCTCCCGGTTCGTCCCGGTTCGTCGAAGTGGTAGCGGCGGCGGGAAGCTCCGCCCACCCGCCCGGGACGCTTCTGTGCATGCGCAGAAGCTTCTGCACATGCGCAGAAGCATCACACGCGTGCGCGAGCGAACCAATAGCAACGGGATTTACAACCCACTACTGATTCAGGGATATTTGCAGGCTGTAGTCAAAAAATCAACATTGTAGAAATGTATTGTATTGTAGAAATTCTACCTGTTTTTATGTGTATTGCATATTATTGGGCAATACAGAATTACAGATGCACATTTTTAAATATTTAATTCATGGTATATTATTTTTAAATTCTTTTTATTTTGAAGTATCACTGGATGTCTGATGACTTCTCCACCCAAATAACTTGAAGTGAATGATCTTTCTCTACCAGCTCCACCAAAATCGGAAAGAAACTCAGTTTTAATTCTTGCAGTTGCATTGCTCATGATGCTTTGAAAGAACCTAAGTCAAGAGGTTTGTCTGAAATGGTATACTGTAGGGTTTCCTGCCTGAGCAGGGGGGTGGACTAGAAGACCTCTAAGGTCCCTTCCAACTCTGTTATTCTATTCTATTCTATTCTATTCTATTCTATTCTATTCTATTCTATTCTATTCTATTCTATTCTATTCTATTCTATTCTATTCTATTCTATTCTATTCATACTAAAAATATATGATTCTGTATGTTCATTTTAGAAGATCATAATAAGTTATACTGTAGCTCTGTTTAATTATTTTCAGTTGGCTGACTAGCTAAGACTATGCTAGAAGATTTGTTTTAGGTGCTCCACAGAGCATGTGAATAACTTAATGGCATTTGTTGTCACAAGACGTGGTGACAGCTATTACAGAAAAAAGCAGCATTAAAACAGAATGAGACAAATTCACACAAAACTCAACTACCAAAGACCTGGTACTAATCATGACGTTAAATGCCAGCTCTAGTAACAAAGGCTGCATGTTGCTAGAACGATGTTTGTTATGTATGCGAGTGCTTGTGTTGTAGGCATTCCAAAAGCATTTGCTGGCCATTAGGGGAAAATGGAACTACATTAGATGGAAATTTGGTTTGATCTAGTAGGGCTTTTCTGCTCTTTGTATGGTTTGAATTAAACAGTTAGCATGAGTCAAATTTTATTAGTATTAAAGTATTTGTTTCCCATTCTTTCCACTGCAAAATTGAGTGTAGCTATAATATAAAACCAATAGTTTGTTTAAAAGAAAGTTTGGTACCATGAAAGGAAAACAGTCATTGAGGCTGTTGATTGAAACAAGGCATATCTGGAGGTCATTGTTTTTCAGTGGTGATTTCTGGGGCAAGTAGACATATCATCTGGGACAAGGGCTTTCTTCTGAAAAAAACACAACACCTTACCAACATGTCATCTTCAGGAGGGCCTCTACATTAAAGCAGGTAGCTGTAGTGAAAGGTTCACTAGAGGAGTGAAGTTTAAGTAGTCTTTTCACTCTTTGAGATGATTTCTTGAAATTTGTGGGCAGCTATTCTCTTTAGAGAAGTTACAGCTTAGCCTTCCAAAGCTACATAAAACAAATATCACTTTAAAAAATGAGCAGCTACCTAAAAGACATCATTTTATTTATTTATTAATTTTATTTGTTTATTTGTTTTCCTGGATTAAACATACTATTTTCTCTGTATGGATCTCTATTTGGATTTTTTTCCCTTTACTCATTAGGGTAAACTGGCGTGTCCAGCCAGTTCCCGCTACCAATTCTATAGAGCCGGTCTGAACCAGCAGGAACCCACCTCTGGGCAGGAGCTACAGTGTGTGACGGGAACTCACCCACCCCGCAACAGCAACAGGTTTCGAACTGAGCCTGCTGATTGTCAGCCCAGCCTTCTAACCTTGTGGGCCACCACATTCCTATGCTAGTAATAAAATATACACATTTATTTATTTTTTTGTTCATCTAATTTACAGCATATAGCTGTTCTTCTTACCAAAAGTGACTCTGGGCACCATACATCAAAGTAAAAACAATGGATAATTAAAACTGATTTATTAATTAAAATAAATAATAATAATTATTATTATTAATAATCAGTAATGATAATATTAATTATCATTAATACTAATTTTTATTAATAATCATTATTTATAAAAAAGCATTAAAATATTTTCTTTGCTCATTTGAAACTTCGAGCTCCAGTAATTCAACAAACCAGTTACACCAAACAACTGCAATGTTTTGAGCTATTTTCTCTTATTTCCATCTTCAGTGTTTATCAGTGAATTAGGGGTTCAATTTCTGTTATTCAGTATTCTGTTGTCTTTGCTTCTTACTGATGTGTTCAGAGTATTTGGCTTTGGAAAGTCAAACTTTTTTGCTTCTCACCTGGACCAGAAGAGTGAAAGGAAGCAAAGAAAATAAGTCACAATCAGAAAGCTGCCTTTTTTTTATTGCCACCTTCTTTCTTTTTCTCTTCATTACTTGGTTTGCAGAAATTTCTCAGATTTCCTGAATAGCTGTTAGTCACGATATTTGTTTTTTTCAAAGTCACACTCTATGTGAGGTTTGGAAGGTTACGATCCTGAATATTTAGCCAAATTTAGTGTATTTTAAGGTGGAAAATTGGGGTTGTTAATTATTTGGGACTGAATTGAAAGAATTGAATTTAAAGAATTTTACAGCTGGGATATAATATACTCTTGCTGACATTGTGTCTCATGACACAAAATTAACACTCCTTCTATTGTTCTAAATCATTCTATTCTTTCATTCTAATTTTTATTCCAACATAAATATCAGGGAATTCCATTTTAATAAAAATGTCTTGAATAACTTTATTAATTAAATCCCATCCCAGTAACAATATTATTGTCAAGCTTGAACCGCTTTGCTTCTTTCAAACCTTATCGCTATTCAACTTGCCACTGAACTGGAGGGAGGGAAGGGTGGAATGGAGTCCTGAGAATTTGTGCACGGACCATGAGAGCCTGGAAATCATCAAGGTCATGACTGCAGGTGCTTGAAAGGAGGTGGACTGTTCCCATAAAAAAAGAACATCTCATAATTGGACGATGTGATCACCCAGGGGTGGGGAGAAAGGGAAGCTATTGTTTAATTAGGCGAGCCTTTGCATGGGAAAATCAGAGCTGGTTTTGATTCTTCAGTACAAAAATGATGTATCCAATAAAGTTTTACTTTTGGGAATTCAAAGCTTCCGAGAGTGTTTACTTGTTTTGGGTGCATTAGTCAGACAGTTGACAATTATGCAGAGAAGTGATGGAGTTTCTTTAATTGGACGAACCCTGATATCTCACAGCCATTAAATAAGTACTAGATAGATTTTGGAATTGGGTAGAGGGTTGCACTCAATGAAGAAGTTAGGCTATATAATAGAGGCTAACTCTATATAATAAAGGCTGAAATATAATTACCAGTGTGCCCCTATATTCTATGCTGATTAGGAGCACTAGAGAAATGTATGTGGTCTCCTACATGTTGTTGTATCCACTGATTAATGAAGAAGGATAAAGACCCATAACTTTAGTGATACTAAGATTTTATTTAAGATTAAGATTGTTGGAATTTTCATGTGGAATAGTCAGCCAAACCAAGCTACCTTGGTACTTTTAGGAACATTTGTAATCAACTTTAAATCCATCTTTGTCCAAATACACCCCATGTTACCTCCTCTTTGCAGCATCTTCTCTTAGTTTATGTAACCTCTTCAAACAAGAATTAAAGCTCTGATCCCCTGAGTCCTTGCCACAAGAGAAACTTGTAGCATCAAGATTTGCACTGTTTTATTTTTGACAGCTATTAATCTTGTTGACACATCGTGGCTGACACAAGACATGAGAGCATTTTATTCATCCTCCGGTGAGAAAGTTCTGCCTTTGTATGTGAGAATATGCACGCACACCTCTTAACTGTTTAGCCTGGGCTCAGAATTCATCTCCTCATTAACTGGATATAATTACACCTGACAAATGTTCTGAACGCACCAAAGCATGAAAGTAAAAGACAGAAGGATTAAATTGATACAAGTCTGTCACCCTGGCAAATATAGCTTCAGAAAGCTTAAGAAGGAGCAGGATGAATAATTGTTTAAGGATCATCGGTATGATTACAGGGTGCGATCTCAGGCACTGCACCTGAAGAGCCAGATAATTATGGAAACGACAAAAGAAAATCAATTGGAGTGCTTAGATATGGGCAAATTTCTGTAATATAACAGAAATGCTGGAATGCTAATCTCATAGTGCCTGACATGCAATCTAACAGAGCTGTTCTACTTTATTTTAAAGGATGGCTTTTTCGATGCATAAGAGCACACAGTAAAACAACTTTTTTTGAAAAAGAAAAACATTAGCTTATTAATTTACTCGTGTTTTATAAAAAGGTAACAGGATCAATTCCTTGCAATACCATTGATGGAAAAGTCAGTGGAATTGCACTGTGGATAACAATGAAAAATGTTACAGACAAATGAGTTCCTCTTTCCAGCACAGACATACCTACAGTAAATCCACTGAAGGAAATGGTCTTAAGTATTCTGTGGCTGATGACAATATTAGCATGATCTTGTGCTGCTTGACAGAGGGAACCACAATAAGGGGGGGGGGAGCAGGCAAATGTGAAGCATGGGAGCATCAGAACATTGTGGTCAGGAAGCTGGTATATGTTAATATTAATCAGTAAATTGTAGTGCTTTATTAGAGAAGTGGGGATTATCAGCAAGTTCCAGTATTTGAAACCCAGTGGTAAATGTCAGCATTCAGAAGAGCTTTTTAATTAACCAATATTACATGTGTTCTTTGCAAGGCCTTTAAAAAGCATAGGTTTTTGCATAAGGAGCTTCTGCCATATGAGTTCCTCTCTAGACTGTTCTCTTCTCACAGCAGTTAGGCTTCAAAAGTGGAGGCTTATTTCAGACATAAAATTCCATGCGGAGAAGTGAATAAATCTAAGATTTGTATCTGTGGAGAGAAGGGTCAACTCACTCCAGCCTGCAATTTCCCTCCTCACCTCTGCACCAAAAGTACCTTTGGAAACAAATTGCAAATAGGAGGTTTCCTTCATCCTTATCCGAATCAATTTAGGGGTGTGTGTGTATGTGTGCGTGTGTGTTGGCCTAAAATGAGTTTCTGTGGCAATCAGAAGAAGGAAAAGAAAACTCCCACTGGTGTTCTCATTTTCTACAAATTTACCTGTACACTGTATGCATGGAAAAGTTCATGTGTACAGGTGTACACTATGTTACAATGAGCCTAGGTTATGTGTGTGTGCTATGTGTGGAAATGTGTGTGTGTGGAAGAGAGGGGAAGAATGTGTGGGAAGTTAGATATGCTTTTTGATCCTAAAATGTGTAGAATCAAGGGAGCCCATCTTGTATTTAGAGCACAAAATTTCATACTTATCTTCATGAAAACCATGTGATTATTTAATCTATGCCTTCAGTATTCCTTCCTCTGCATCATTTAATAGGGGTAACTATATCTGCCTATTCTGTACTTCTCTAGCCCAGTGACGTTGTCAAGGACACACAAAATGTTCACTTTTAGGAGAGTATAAGGTGAATTGTTGGATTGGACATGCAGAATTGAAATCTTTGGTGTTCAACTTGACCACGAAAGGCAAAGCTTTGACCTAAAACAGGAAATTAAAGTTAAACTCTCATCACTCCATCAAACACAGTTATTGCAGTTATTTTGATCATCAAAGCTATTTTGAAGATTCATTCGGCAGAACCACATGGCAACACCCGTTTTCTGCCCATTCAGTTTTCTTCTGTCAATTCAGCAAATGCCAAGTCCATGGGGTTGTGTTTAGTTTGCACAAAGGAAGTCAGAGTGCTGATGCTTGGACATTTTGTGAAAAAAGGGGAACTTTTCCTTGCAAATATTGCTCCCCATATTATTTTTAGCCAATTTCCAGAACCACTGGTATTCCATTTTATGGATGTGTTTGGGGTACATTAATTCTAACAGACATAAAAAGCCAGGCCAAAATCTGCCCTATAATCCCCCCCCCCCAGTTTTTTTCCAACATGAAAGAAACATTAGTTTGTTGGTTTTGTCTCATTTGTTTATTTTGCCTCATTTATTTTAAAATTTCTGTTGGTGAAGGAGTTTTAAGCTTACATTAGCATTGTGGGATGGCTTTCTTATATTTTATGAAAAAGCTGCATAAAACTGGGCAAAAACATAGCAGTTTCTAAGATTAGAATAAAAGCATGGAAGGTTTAGATGGGGGAAGACATAACACAAACACCTTGATTTAATCTCATAATTAAGGAAAACATCGGACCCTTGCACCCAACAATGGATGAAGTAAACTTTGCTTGGTTTTACGTTTTAATTTTTCAGCTTCAAATTAATAGACAAACTGAGACCATTGCCTAATTTTGTCACAAAATAAGCTAAATGTAGTTTACTTGGAGAATAATACATTGAAAGTTGCCACACATTTGCTGAAGCTGGGTTCCATTATGTCGTCTATCTTATACTCGGGATAAACTGAGAATTTCTTATGATTTTTTTTTCCCCAATTGTGTTTTTTTAGCTGGTGGCAGAAAAAAACAAGGCTGTTTACTGTGATCCATCTTTCAATCACTCTGAAACCTCCTGAAGCCAGTTCATATTTCTCAATGTGGGGAAGTATTCTCGGTCTCATCACATATTCAAACACATGCCTATACATACACAGCTTGCCCTCTTGTAAGTGCAAGATGGTTACATTTCAATAAGACAAATTTCACTGGAATTCTTGTTTGACCACTGATCATCTTTGTTGCTCTTCTCTGCACTCTTTCTAGAGCCTCAGCATCCGTTTTGTATCATGGTGACCAGAACTGGATGCAGTATTCCAAGTGTGGTCTTAGCAGTGCAGACCAAAGCCATACTATGACTTCACACAATCTTGATACTGTTCCTCTGTTGATGCGTCTTAGGACTGCATTGGCTTTTTTGGCAGCTACAGCACAATGCTGGTTTATATTAAAGTGGTTGTCCACTAGAACACCTAGATCCCTCTCACAGTAACTACTGTTGAGCCAGCTACCACCTATTTTATATTTGTGCATTTGTTTTTTCCTGCCTAAGTTTAAGACCTTACTTTTCTCACTACTGAATTGCATTTTATTGAATATGGCCCAATGTTCAAGTCTATCAAGAACCTTTGGTATCTTGAGTCTATCTTCTAAAGTGTTGGCTATTCCACCCAGCTTGGTGTTGTCATAATATGTATTGCTTATCTTTTACCTGTTGTCAGTGACTTAGATTTGGACTTAACTCTGTAGATGAGACAATTTTTAGATATTTGTTTGTTTAAATATTGCAGTTTTAGTTAACCATTATTAATTTATTCCACTGAATACAGTAACTTCATTGGATCTATATAATCTATATATGTACCATGTAAATATTAACAGTTGCTTCGGATTCTTGGTGTTAATTTTATTACTACACTATAGTCTTAAAATAATGCTTGATTAGAATCTGAATTTTGAGAAATGACTTTTGGTGCCATTTTAAAGGCTGTGGATAATATTTTAATTGGACAATTCACACTGAGGCAAAATTTGAGAAATGTGTGTGGAATGTTTTATAGAAGAAGAACAAGAATATAATCTTAGAGTTGAAACATTAGTGTTGAGTCTAACACCCTACTAATTAGAAGTTAGAGGTTTTGCATTTGGACACATACGCACATGCACGCTTACATTCACAAACACAAAGAGAGGAACAACATGTAACATCATGTCAGTTGAACATGAACTGTGCCTGAATGTGGATTGTCTAAGGGCTACTAGATATGGGCTGAAAAAATCCCGATGACACTAAATGACAGCAAAATGATACAGAAAGTTCAAATTACTGATAACTAGCAGTCCTGTGTATCATTGTAGTATTTGTCACAATCATCCTTCCCCCCCCCCACAATCCTCCAAACCAAGATGCATTAACAACATCCTTTTGTTGCCAGGGTGTAGTCATGTTGTTTTTATTGCTTCTTTATCCCTGGGTCAGTTCCTGCATAGAGCAAAGAGGTCAAGTCAGACATTTATGGTCTGTGCATAACATTGCTAAGTAGGTGAGGCAAAGTGTAAGCTTTTTACAAGGTAGGCAACCTATGACCCCAAGATCGTACAGTATGTGCTAACTTGGCTGCCAGAGTCTACAGAATGGCTGCTGAAAATTGATAGTATGGTTTTCTACCATTGTGAGGCAGGAAACACACAAGAATTGTAGTGAAATATTAAAATGCATTTGAAGTGGCTAAAAATGCAAAGTACCCTGGGTGGTGGAGGCAGGGAAAGAGATATCTTAATATAGTCTCTCTCACATAAATGACCTAGCCTCACATTTCTCCCCCTCAAAGGAGCCAAGGTAGCGCAATGGTTAGAGTGCAGCACTGCAGGCTACTTCAGCTGACTGCTAGCTGTAGTTCGGCGGTTCAAATCTCACCGGCTCAAGGTTGACTCAGCCTTCCATCCTTCTGAAATGGGTAAAATGAGGACCCAGATTGTTGGGGGCAATATGCTGACTCTGTGAACCGCTTAGAGAGGGCTGTAAAGCACTATGAAGCGGTATATAAGTCTAAGTGCTATTGCTATTGTTCAGCTGATGGTTGCCCACTCCCCCAAATCCCTGTGGTTATTAATATATAGGAGGGCACTGATAAATCATTATCAACCCTAATCATCATCAATCAGTATTTCCCAGTTGTTTTAATGGCACCATCTTATACTGCATCATACTGAAATGCATACATACATGGACACCTAAACAGCCATACATATATTGCAGCAACTGGAAACCCACAGCATTTTGTCTTCAGTGCCTGCTTCACAAAAATCGTAATGGTAACTTTTTTTTTGAAGAAGTCTAACTGTTTGTACTCAGGTCAGAAGACATTTACATAATCCTTTACTCTAAACTCTGACAATCTTTAAACTGGTGTGATTGATGTGCAAGAAAGAGGCATAACTTTACCTCATTTTCGATGATTCACTTAGCTTTGTTTCCAAATGTGCCCCCTAATTGTATTTATATAATAGACATCATCTAAAAGATTATTGCATCTGCCAATCATGGTGATGATTAATAATTTTTGTTTTTAGGACTTTCCTTTACTTAGGGGATGCCTTTGGAATGGTAATCCATTTACTGTAGATGCACCTAATGTTTTGCTGCCTGTTACAGATATAATCTTGCTTTGCTTATTTGATTTGGGAAGCATCTACAAGATCTGCTTTCGTGCAAAGACACCATCCATGCTGAGTATATAACTGGCACCCAGCAAGTCTAGTCACATCTTATTCCTTTAATGAAAGAGACACCGGAGACTGTTCCACAGTAGAAACCACACCAAATTGCTTCACTTGGTGCGTATGCAGAGAACCTACAAACTAAGCAGAGCGGTGTCAGCTTTTTCAAAATGCAGCAAAACCAAACATACCAGGGAAAGGGAAAAAAAAAAAGGCTTTAAACAAAATATGGGCTTCTCAGGGAATTCCTGGCAATTGTGCAAACGGTCCTGCAGAGCTACAATTAAAGCAAAGCATAAAATATATTCTTTGCCAGTTCTCACTTGCTAAACGTGCTTCTAGCTAATGTTTTTCCACTGATTTACAGAGTTCCTGCAGCCTTGCTGAGGTTGTTGTAGATGCTGCAAGGATATACAGTATAAGCTTTGGAAGAGGAAACTCTCAGCTTTGCCAAATATTGAACGGAGTTCATGAGTTTAGTAAGCAGCGATGCCAGTAGTCATTTAACGTTGATTTTGGCTTTTTTATGTAGTTTTTCTTTCTGATTTGCTTTCATGTCCACAATATATCTCTTCACAACTATTGATAAAATAATTTCTCTCCTCCCTCCCAACCTTGTTGTCATTACCATCTGGAATTGTTGTGTTATATTTATCCAGTTGGTCAATTGTTCTGATTTTTCAAAAAAAATCTCAAAATAACAGAATTTAATTAACAACCATTTAAATCATAAGAACAAATCCTATGTCCACCTGCTCCCTTCTCCATTAAGTATGCTTATTGCAGGGGTGGGTTCTAACTTACCTCGTTGCCGGTTCGCTTCCTCCCGTGCCACGTGGCCGCGCCTTGTGGGCGCGTGCAGTGCAAAAAAACCCCACAACCCGCCGAAAACAAGATGGTGATGCATGCGCAGTGCCGGAAACTCGGCTTCTGCGCATGCGCAGAAAAAAAATTCAATAATTCAAAAAAAGATGGCGGCGCCCACGGACTGGCACTGACCGAACCGGATCGGTGACATCATCGTGACATGACCAGCGGGTCACTACCGGTTTGGGCGAACCGGTCCTAACCGGTCCGAACCCACCTCTGGCTTATTGCCTCCTCTTTAAATCTTTTCCCCAGGATCTCTTTCTCAAAACTTTTCCTAAACCATTATTAAGGTTTTCTGTCTATCGTCCCCTGCTAATACTAAATCCCACTCAGTATGCAAGCTCCCTATTATTCATCTTCCCACATAACTGATTTTATCTTCTTTTGTAGATGTCTTATACTCTGATTAACATATACAGTTTACTTGGTTTCTCTTGATTGTTCCAAAGTCATTAAAATACACACACACAAACAAACACACACTATTAAGGAGAGAGACTCAGCCAGATGTAAACAATTAGCCCTGCCCATCCTGGCCCTGACATCTATTAAAGGCTGCCAGTTGATTCCATGGGATCTGAATTGGGAGGTTGAACTCTATCATTCTATTTATTTCCTTATATAAAGATCATATTTGGATTTACAGACCACAAATGTAGGTGAGGCAAAGGAGTAACAACAGCCTGTATGTGATCTTTAGGCAGAATATTATTCCTGAACACCACAAAGAAAGTGAAAATATGTTTTACATCAAGTAGGGCAATAATCCAGTAACACTCCAGCACTAAAACATCTGTCACAATCTGAAGCAAGCATGATTGCCAGTCAAAGCAAACTGTTTCTCCAGCTGACTTTTTCCCCCCACTGAAAACAACCTCTTTAGAGGAAAACATTGTTCACAAATTATATCTTTCAGTGTGATTTTCTGTATTCCTTTCCCCTCCTCCCAAAAAAACCCCTGGGCTGCTTTCTTTAAATACAATATTCAAAATGAATCTGTTTTTCAAAACTTGACTTCATTTATTGTATTATCTTAAAGTCAATGGTAGTAAAATTGGGTGAAAAAAGTAAAGGAGACTTTTTTCATGGACTGGAAGTCTCTGTGCAGATAAGTCTTTCAAACCTATATATAGTGCAGGCTTGGATATGACTTTTGCAAGGACTATTGATGGTCTTTTGCTGACTTGTGAAGATTTTTTTTTTGTTTAGCAAGACTTGTGACCTGATTAACTGAGAAGAAACAGCAACAATGCATAGAGTTAAGGCCGGAGATATTCCTGTTGGGTATTTTACCAGAGAAATATAACAAGGAAAATACATATTTAATTATTCATATAATTACAGCAGCTAGAAATGGAAAGCAATGAAAACTCCCTCAGAAGGGGAGGTAATTAGGAAGATATTGGAATGTGCAGAGATGAATAGACTAACAATGAAAATTAAAGATAAGGAGGATTCAGAATATTATAACATTTGGGGGAAATTTTATGATTGGATGGAAAATGAATATGGGTAGAAGTCGGTTAACACCAATCGAAATGGAAGGAAGGTGATAAATTAAAGATTTGAGACCTAGGCGACAAAAATATTTGATTTTTGGGAGGTAGCACTACATTAGCATAAATATATACCTAAAGGGATTAGATATATAGATGTATTAACATAAAGGAGAGTTAAGGTTATTACTAGTATTAGAAATTATGGAAGTATAGTGAGATGTATTGCTCGGTGTTACCCATAAATATATATATGAATGGAAACACTCTGGAGTGACATGAGAGGGAGAGGGGAAGGAGGGGAGGAGTGGAGAGAAGGAAGGAAGAGGTTAGGAGGAGAGATGGAGGCTTGAAGGAAGGATGAGAAGGAGAAGGAGAAGAGAGAGGTGAGGAGAGGTTGAGAAAGAGGAGGAGAAAGTGACAGGAAGGAAGAAGAGAGAAGTAGGAAGAGGGGAGAGAAGGAGAAAGAAGGTAGAGAGGGAGGGAGGTAAAGAGAGAGGGGAGTGATATGATATGGTGGGGGAAACAGACGAGTAATCTGATAATGATATATGTAAATTATTATGTTTGTTTATTCAATAATAATGTATAAATGTATGTTAATATCTAATAAGATGTTAAGGTATATCTACTGATATATATATGTGGAGAGATAAAAAATAAAATAAAAATTTGCAAAAAAGAAAAAAAAAACCTGAGAAGAAACAAGAGATTTGCTTATAGACTTAAGTATACCAATATCCTATGTAGGTTACTAGGCATCTGTGTCATAAAAAAGAAATATTTCCTTTTGTCTTGGTTGAATAACGTATCATTTACCTTTTCTTGAAAATTCTTGTCTTGTAAGAATTTTTCTCCCTCTTTCACTCTCTCTATAGCATGCAGAATGTTGAAATCTCTCTCTTACTTTCCAAATGAAAAAAACCCAAAGAAATAGCCAACAGAGACTCCCCTACCCCCTAAATTTCAGTATTTTCACAAACACTTTGCTTGGTGTTTGCCAACTTCTATGCTTCAAATTAATTTTTAAATATGACTTTAATTAAAATGTGCCAATGATATCTGTGTTTATTAACACTTCTCTGCAGCAGGCAGACTTCACACCACCCTAAAGGAGGTGATAGTGAGTTACTCGCTTAAGAAGCCATTTCTGGAGTCAACCTTAAAAAACTCTGGTTCATATCCAATATTTTATATTTTATAAGGTGTCAGAGAAAACAATACTGCTATATTTTGTTACTTTCTCATCTGGGTTTTGGTTGGATTTAGCACAGTGAGAATAAGTGCTTGGCCACTTTGTTGATCTTTTCTGGTAGACAGATTGGGCAGCGGTGGGGGGGGGGAGAAACTGAATGACTGCACCAATAGTCTTGGAGAACGATAAAGACTGGTTATGAAATGGCCCTCAAGAGCCATTTATGGATGGGCATCATTCAGAAGAAGATAATGGAATATCACTTCTAAATTATTTCTAAGTAAATAAGTGGATATATTTTTGAGGTCACCAGAAACTGAGTTCAATTCACAGTAGATGATACCCTTTTAATTTTTTGGGAAGGCTGCAAAACCTTGGCTCTTCCCCTAAGCATTGGGTTAGGATGGGGGTTGAAACAGGTGGTTAATAGTTTGGTTGGTCTAGCCCTGTGTGAAAAAGGTTATTCTGCTTTTATTCTGTTTTTTATTGGTTGTGTTAGCCACTAGAATCACAGTGAGATAAATGGCCTTATTTAAGTTCTTTAAAGAAATAAATATATACTATTACACATTGATCAGAGAAGCTGTTTTGTGACTGGACTATTTCCCCCTGACAATTATTTTATGATAATTCTACAATAGCTATTCAAAATTACAATATTCCAACATCTCAGAAGCATTTGCCTATTTTTTCATTAGACAACAAAAATTTCGTTCCACAAAGTGTATCTAAGGTCAAAAATGTATTTTCCATTTTAGCTATATCTTTTCCAGAAGTAGGAATCCAATTATATATAGTTTTCTATATGTGATTTCCTCATAGATTTGAGTTTATTTGCCTATTCTTGTTTTTAATTGGTTGTTAGTTTAAATATATTGTTATATTAAGTTATAACTAAATATATTTTAATTATATTATAAATTTGGAGGAGGAGATAAAATAAAGGAGGACAGGCTTAAAAAATAAAATTTAGAGTAATATGGTATGGAATAATATGAACACATTGTTTTCCATATCGTTGTGGCTGAAGGTGGTAATAAGTCAGACCATCTGGCTATAAACTCGGGAGCCCAAACAGTCCTTACTCAGTTGCCTGTGGTCTGCATAGCAAGCTACCTTGCCTCTGAAGATACTGACAACAATTGCTGTAGAAATGTCAGGAAATCTGCTATCTAAACCACAATCGCTAAACCCTGAAGCTCAACACTATCCAAAGATACTGGCCATGACAGCACACAACAGTATAAGGTAACAAATATACAATATGTTAAACAGATATAAGATACTAGCTAACATCTACAGTATAGACAGCTTTATTAAAGCTCATATCCATTAGTTCCATTAGTTATCATCCAGTCAAATTGATTCCAGTCATGGTGAGTGCTATAAATCTGCTGGGTTAAATACGCTTATTCAAAAACAACATGGCAGCATTGTGTTAGAAGTCTGTGTCAAACTGAACCATTTCCTAAAATTTCTGTATATTCTTAATACTTTTATTTATAAGAAAAATACTTGGTGATTTGAATTTACTTGTCTATTAGCACATGGAGAGAACCAGAGGTGGTATTCAGCCTGTTCGGACCGGTTTGCCCGAACCAGTAGCGGAAATTTTAACTGGTTCGCTGAACTGACAAATACCACCTCTGGCTGGCCATGCCCCTGCCCACCCAGTTGCGCGGTCGGCGCTCTCCCCCACCCGCTGCTCACCCCACCCGCCGACTCGCCGCTCACCTCATCCGCCCGCTCGCCCCTCCCACCCACTCGCACTGCCCACCCACTCGCCCCGCCCACGGGATGTATATTTTGCCTTCACCATGCAGCCCAGCTAATCGCCTTGCTTTGCCCCGCGCCTCGCCCACTCTGCTCACCAAAGGTAAGCATGCTGCCCACTCACCGTTCGCCTCGGCCGGGGAATGCACTATTCCCCAGCTTCGGCCTTGCCCTGCCCGGAGCCTCCGCCCTCTCGCTGTTCACCTTGGCCGGGTCGGGGAATGCGCCATTCCCTGGCTCTGGCCTTCTCCAGGACCTCCGCTAGCATGCCGCCTGCTCACCCTCCGCCTCGCTCACCTTTGTCCGCACCTTGGTGGGGGTCCCCGGCGAGGCTCGGCCGGCAAGCCTCCAGCCGCCGGTAGTTTTTGGCTGCCTTCCGAGCAGCTCCGCTGTGATGCCGTCCCTCCGGTGCAGCAGGCCGGGTCTGGACGTGAGCAGCACCAGAAGGCAATGGGGTGTGCGTGCACAGCCGGCGCGAAGAACAGGGTGGCGACGGTGGCGACGGGACTTCTTCAGGCCTCTTTTTTGGCCTGTAGTTTTCAGTAGTTTTCGGCGCAAGAAGTCTGCAGCCACTGCCTCTTTTTCAGCACGAGAAGCCTCCAGCTGCTGCTGCCGGCTCGGTTCCAGCTGGCAAAGAAGCTTTGGCTGCAGGCTTCTTGCACCAAAAACTACCGAAAACTACAGGCCGAAAAAGAGGCCTGAAGAAGTCCCATTGCCGCTGTTGCCACCCTGTTCTTCGTGCCAGCCACGCACTCCATTGCCTGCGCATGCGCGGCCGCACCCCATTGGCAGACCCGGCCAGGAGAATGGCCTGCTGTGCTGGAAGGATGGCATCGCAGAGGAGCTGCTCGGAAGGCAGCCAGACTGTGGTGTCCCTTTAAAGTACTTTGATGTGGGGGGGGAGGGGGGACCATAAAGGGATAGGCCGCAGGAGCTGCCTTTTCTGCCAGTTCTGTGGGCGTGGCTTGGTGGGCATGGATTGGTGGGGTGACATCGAGTTGGCCACGCCCACTCAACCTTGCTGTGAGTCCACCAAGCCACACCCACAGAACTGGTATTAAAAAATTTTGAATCCCACCACTGGTCAGAGAACATCTGCAAACTCAAATTGAAAGTAGACCTATTATACTAGTGATGGCTTATGGTTCATTTGAGGTTTAAATCACTGAAACGTTTCATCAGAAGATGAAGTCAGATCTTTAAAAACTTCAGAACACCTTCTGTTCTGTGAGAAAAGTGCAAATGTATGAAAATGTAAATGCAGATTGGAAGAAACACTTGTGAAACATGACTGGAACTCAGAATAATCTGGTTAATTTGTACCATCTGGGGTGGAAGCTACTAGAGTAAAGATGGTTATTATTAGCCCAATGGCTAATATATTTTACATGTTTACTAGTGTTGGACAGAGAAATTATCTTGTGTTTTTCCCCCTGATTCTGATTTGATTTAATAAAAGACTATTTGCTTACATCTCCTTTCAAAACAAGAGATTTTTGAAGAAACGGTAATGGATGGTGTATGGCAGTGATGGCTAACCTTTTTCTTGTCGTGTGCCGAAAGCGCACACGTGCGCGACAACGCGCACGTGCGCATGCCTGCACCCATAATGCAATGCGCATGTGACAATCCCCTGTACATCCTGCTCCCCTGTGCATTTGCGCGCGCCTCCCTGCACTCCTCCCACCCCCCACGCATGCACGCGCACCCCCCTTGCACTCCCCCCGCCCCCATGCATGTGCGCATGACCCCCCCCACGTATGTGCGTGCATCATGCATGCTATAGGTTTGCCATCATGGGTGTATGGGGTGGGTTGAACTTCTGTAAATGACCATAAATGAATGAATGTCCTATCTTTCATGCCCAATTATCTCTCCAACTGTCTGCAGCTCCCTGGTTATCTCTGCTACGGTAACTCATCCAACATATACACCAGGGGTGTCAAACTCGATTTCATTGAGGGCCACATCAGGGTTGTGTTTGACCTCGGGAGACCAGGGTGGGCATGGCCAGGGTGGGCATGGCCAGCTTGATGTCACTCATGTCGGGGCGCTTTTGGCAGCCTGAGTGCTCTGGCAGCGAAAACGGGCTCCTGAGCTCCGTTTTCGGCTGCAATGGCCTCCTGCAACCCTCTGTCAGAGAAAACAGAGCTCCTGTGGCCCTCCCGAGCTCCGTTTTTGCTGGCAGAGGCACTGCGGGCCGGTCCTTTGCTATATCCGGGGCGGCCCCGTGGGCCAGATTTAAGCAACCTGGAGGCCGGCTCCGGCTCCTGGGCCTTGAGTTTGACCCCCCTGATATAGAGCAAAGCTCTCTCATGCTATGGCTTTATAGAGATTCAGAAATCTTTGGTCAATTCTACTGCAAAATTGTGGCCATGTCAGTGTCTTCAGTGAGGAAAGAAATGGAATTCCAAAGAGCAGGATCTGAGTCAGTAGCCAGGTAGCACTAAGACATTGGGTAACATGAAAAAATAGAAAGCTAGCACCAGTTCAAGGTCTGTCTCCACTGATCAAAAGATACGATCGCAACTGGAGACTCCCTTGTCAGGTTACAGGATGCAATTGCCATAACCCTGCTTGATTATTATGCCAGTTTCAAGGATATACCTTTGAAAAAGCCACAGAGGTCACAGTCTCAGATACATTTAAACCACCACTGACTCTCAGAAAGATGAGGTGAAGAGTACAAAATGCACAAGAATGAAATAAGAGGATGGAGCACACAGAGGAAAGAGCATCATCTTTGAACTGGAACATCTGTGCAAATGACAGTGTATAGCAAGGATCAGAGATCCGTGGATATCCAATTAAACGTAGTTTTAAAAAACCAGTTCATCATGATGGAGAATGGCTATATAATGGAAATGAGAGGTATGCTGGATAACAGTGTGTTCTGTCTGTCTGTCTGTCTGTCGGGTGTGTTCTGTGTGTCTGTCTGTCTGTGTCTCTGTCTGTCTATCTCTCTCTCTCTCCCCCTCTCTTTCTCTCTCTCTCTCTCTCTCTCTCTCTCTCTCTCAGCGATGGATGCACAAAAGACAATTTCAACATTTATTCTTAGCCATACAATCTAATCAAAAGACAAAGCAATTCCCTATTTGCTTGCTATTTTAACTACTTTTAATTATCTGGTGTTGCTTTCTCCCTTTATTGAAATATCAATGCAGGACTGTTATTCAATATACCCTAATGTCCTTTAAAATCGTTAACATATCTTGAAATGGATGGCAGACACCTGCCATGCAGCTAAAAATACAAGAAGAAAAAGCCCTTTATTACTTAAAAAAACCCCAATTATATCAAAACTGAATTATTTTTAACAGCTCTGTTCCTAGCATAGGAACTCATTTAAAGTGGACTTTGACAGCAAAAAAATGTAATGAGAGACGACTCTAATAGGAAGGATGTTACTACAGCATTTAGTAGAAATGTAAGCTGATTCCATTATCTTTGCAGAGCAAAACCTCTGACATTTTCAGCTGCCAATGGACTATTCCTAGTTTTTCATATGACATACGAAGAGGAAGATCAGAAGAGACTGACTTCTCTGATCCATAACCCAAATGCCAAATGAGGTTACCTAGAGACATCATAATGAATGATGCAGTATGGTGAACATGGCAGTCTTAAGGCCAAAAGAAATGAGGACTCCCTTGTGATAAGAGGCTGAACCTTTCAGAAAATGAAATATATGTGCTGGGAAATCCTTGTGTTAGACCAATGGCCTCATTCAATATAAACAGCCTCTTTTATTTCTTTCTAAACATGCCCCAAAGAAATTTGAGGCATGTTGTAAAGAATTTGTAAAGATCTAAAACTACATAGTTGTTCTTCCATCACTGCTACCAGCTCTTTAACTCCTGCTGTTTCATTTGTAGCTGTCAATTCTATTATTAATCTTGTGTATGTGTGTGCATGTGTTCCATAATTATAGACTTTCAACTGTGCTATTAATCATATTCATTACAGATCATCTCTGGTTGCCTTTCAGCTTGCTGGTATCACCTCTCCCTGCCACCAATGAAGTTCCAGAGAAAGCTTGGGATTTCCATGATCATTTGGTAGGCAACTCAGCCAGGGCCTTAGCTGCTGCCTGGAATGAGAGGGTGGATGGGTGGGGCTTTGGACTATATAGCTACTAAATATATTGATATACTCAATTATATCTTTAGTTTCAAGGGCCAGCCAAGTGAGGTCAAGGTTCTGTCCCAGTATTTGGAAGCTGTTCAGGTTTCAGGAGCCACCATCTCTGAGTCAATCCTACCAAGACCAATTGCTATGGGTGTTTGGGCTACACAAGCCTGGGGAGGTTCCATCTTTAATCTTGGATTGGGATAGCCTTACCCTATGTAAGAGTGGTGTGCAATCGGGGGGGTCTTCCTGGACTTACAGTTCCTGTTCATTTAGCAAATGGCAGCTTGTCTACCAGTTGTACCCTTTCTAGAGTGAGTGGTCCTTCAGACTCACACTTTGGGCTAGACTATACTGCAACGTGCTCTATTTGGGGCTCTCCTTGAAGACCACCTAAAAGCTTCAATTGGTCCAGAATGTGGTGGTGATGGGCTTATCTCATGGTGATGGGCATATCTATGAAGCAGCCCTGCTCTGTGAGCTGGGCTGGTTGTCAGTTTGTTTTAAACCACATTTTAAAGATTATTGAAATAAATTCTACAATCTTTAAATTGGAGATTTGCCTGGGGTACCAATTTGAGTCAGAAGAGCAATTCCTTGATGTGGCAAATGGCCAAAGGCTTCTTGCTCTCAGGGAAGCATGTGATGCACCCATGACGAATTAATGGTTGCAACCCAACTATGGCTTCTTTGTATTTACTGCAATGAATTGGTAAAATAGTTGAAATAAAGTTGGGCTTCATTCTAGCCCCCCCCCACTTTAATGGTAAATGTAAAAAATATATATTATCATAGAATACTGATAATAATGACGTTTTTCTTTAAGAGCTGATTGAACGTATTTTCAATGAAACAGCAAAAGAATGATAGAAAATGTACGGTTGTTTGAGGGAGAAACCAAAATGGAACCTTGAAAGTAGGAATGAATCCATTTATTGATTGTTTGATTGATTTGATTTGTATGCCGCCTATCTTGTCTAGAGGTGACGTGACTTTTTCTCTTCATTGCCTGAGTAGAACTCATAAGTGGAGTTGCAGACTTGGTACACAGGAGAAGCGCATTGTAGTAGAATTGGTGCAGAGTAAGCAAAAGTAGCGGTTGTTTCTTGCTGTTATGCTTTTTTTTTTGTAGAATCTAAAAGATAGTGATTTACCAAGTGAGATGAGATTAAATGAATAGGCTAACTATTTAGAAATTAATTTTATTTTGTGTTTTACCCCCAGAAACTATTTTCATGATGTGAAACTTTGCGGAGAAGATAATTTTATGCAATGCACTATACAGAGATAAATGTGAGACGTAATTAACCAAAAGGCCAATTTAAATAGTTCTTGGAGGTAACTCTGCAATATCATGCATTATGTGATAGCATAGAAATTGAAATCACTATAATTCATATGATCTATAGTATCTTTAAAGGAAAGCTATTCACTAGCTGAGATGTATGGCCAACACATTATCCTCAAAATTCCCCTGTCTTTATTTAAGTTGTAGGCTGCTGTGACATGCTGTGATTTATTTTAATGAAATGCAGTGCCTCACTTTGCATTTTGTGATTTCAAGACTCCTATAAGCTTATGTAAATTCCAGCTGCTAGGCCACAAGATAAAATCATGGCTCTTACTTACTTTCTTTATGTCACATAAATGTGAAAAATTGAAGAGTTGCTCCAGGCCAATGTGTTACATTTTACATTGTGGTGATCTTCAAAACCTGCATTTTCAGCTTGAATCAGGGCTAATGTTTTAAACAGCAGAAGCACCAAAAAAAAAAAAAAAGTGCAACAGAAAATTCTGCTGAATGTTTAGAGTTGGGACATCATGAGGTCTTTCTTTCCATCCTGAAATTCATTCCTTGTTTGAGATTTTATTGGTATTAGAAATTCTATCATGCCAATACCACATAGACTACAGACAGGAAATATACTTCTAATGAATATTCAGGGTTAATCCACCTAGCCTTTTCTTTCTGACATGCTGAAATCATAAATCAAACTTTTCCATGATGCTGATATATGAAATCAGTCATATAAACATTCCAACATAAATAGAAATTATGACTCACCATAAGTCCTATTTAACTTATTTGTCAATGATTTCTCAGGTTTTGTAGTAAGTCATGATTTGAACATCTGTAGCCTCCACAAACTTTGATTGCTTAGCATATCTTATTGCCAAAAGTTTCAACTTGAAGTATCTATTAAAAATAATTTATTTATTTATTTTTATTTATTTATTTTGTCAAGCGTGTACTGTATATGATTACAGACAAAGTATAAACATGATTGTGAATATATAAGAAGTACAAGCATGGTTACGAGTACATGATATTTTACGAATACATGGGGACATTAGGACAGGGACGATAGGCACGCTGGTGCGCTTATGCACGCCCCTTACAGACCTCTTAGGAATGGGGTGAGGTCAACGGTAGACAGTCTAAGGTTAAAGTTTTGGGGGTTTGAGAAAGAAACTACAGAGTCAGGTAATGTATTCCAGGCATTGACCACTCTGTTGCTGAAGTCGAATTTCAACTACTGTAAACTGAAGATTTTTCTCCAGCAGAGAAAATATGGAAAATTCTCTATAGAACGGTCTATAAGGTGTAATAGCCTATAACAGTGGTCCCCTTTTGTGGCTTGGTGGCTCGGCTTGTTGGGGAGACAGGGGAACTGGGCCACACAAGCAGTAGGCCAGCGTGCATGTGCATGCATGCATCT
>QLTV01001323.1:123865-143445 GCA_003457575.1 Thermophis baileyi | reverse complement strand
CAGAGATCACTGGAGTTGGGTGGCTAATACAAATAAATAAATAAATAAATAATAATAAAAAATGGACAACTTATTCTGGATTTTTGCTTCATATACTTACCTTATTGAAGAATGGGAGTCTAGAATAAAGGGAAAAATACAAAATATTGGGGAAAAGTGTGAAAATATACAAAGATGATAGTGGAGGATTTTTTGTTAATTAGTAATTTCACAAGGATCATTCAATATGTGGATATCACCACCATTTTTGTAACTGACATAAAAATGTACTATGAAATACATCAGATCGTGGGTAAGAGAAAAGTTCTCACCCCACAGCAGTCATTGGGGGAGCACAACTTTCTTCCTCCACAAGAAATGAGCATTATTAATTATCTTTGTGTAATCTCTTCTTGTCGTCTTTTAACAATCTCCCACTCCACCATCTTTTCTGAATTTATTTTGATAATTTATCAAATAATTTGATATCCATTCCTTTATGATTTATTTCTTCACATTCTTAGATAAATGTAGCTCCACATCAAAATATTTCATATCTGATTTGGAAACTTGGCATGGCTGGCTTTCTGATGTTATATGGTACTGGTCAGGGGTGGGTTCTAACTTACCTCGCCGCCGGTTCGCTTCCTCCCACGCCGCATGGCTGCGCGGGTGTGCGCATGCACAGTGCTGAAAATTCACAAAAAATCCCCCCCCAAAAGCCCAAAACAAGATGGTGGCACATGCGCAGTGCTGGGGACTCGGCTTCTGCTCATGCACAGAAGAAAAAAAATAGCAAAAAATCCCCCCCCCCAAAAAAAAATTCCCCAAAAAAATATTTCCCCAAAAAGATGGCGGCGTCCACGGACCGGCACTGACAGAACCGGCTCCGTGACCTCACCAGTGGTTTGCTACCGATTCTATAGAACCGGTGCGAACCGGGAGTAACCCACCTCTGGTACTGGTGGTGAGAGATGAATCAGTCATTGAATATTATCAGTATGTGTACATTGTGTAACTCTTTCATCAGGAAAATACTCTAATTGCAAGTGTTAGTAATATCACTAAAGAAACAGATGTTTGAAAAAAAAAATCAAAAGCAATCCGGTGAAGTGAGTCAGCAAAAATCCCAAATGCAGTCATCCCCAAAACATGCCTTGCAAGGGCAATGTTAAGAATCAATAATTGAAACCAGGCAGCAAATAATTGCTATGAGGGCCTGATCACCAATAAAGAAATGTGAGAAAAATGCTTTAAATTGTTTTGTTCTATTTTAATTTCTGACTAGGTAAAAATTATGATCCGGGATTAAGAACACAAGCCTAACACAGCACATGGCACAACCTAGGAAATAAAACCCATCAGGAAATCAAGCCCATTCAGCAGTCCATCTGCATTGAAAGACAAAGCTCACTCTTTTGAAGACAGAGAGGATCATTGGTTTGAAAGAGGGGTAAAAGGATCCATGTATGTTAAAATTGAACAGCCCTCCCTCAACAGAGGTGGATGACTATGTTGTAGACCAGTGATGGCTAACCTTTTTGCCGTTGTGTGCCAAAAGTGGGGGGAGTGCGGGAGATGGGTCACGTGTGTGCATGCCCACACCCATAATTCAATGTGCCCCGCCCTCCGCGCATGTGTGCACGACCCCCCCGCTCCCCCCGCTTTTGGCACATGATGGCACGGTGGGCCCATTTTATGAGCCATGGTGGCGCAGTGGTTAGAGTGCAGTACTGCAGGCTACTTCTGCTGATCACCGGCTGCCAGCAGTTTGGCAGATCGAATCTCACCAGGCTCAAGGTTGACTCAGCCTTCCATCCTTCCGAGGTCGGTAAAATGAGGACCCAGATTGTTGGGGGCAATATGCTGACTCTGTAAACTGCTTAGAGAGGGCTGTAAAGCACTATGAAGTGGTATATAAATCTAAGTGCTATTGCTATTGCTATTTCGCCCTCCACAGGCTCCAGAGGCTTTCTAGGAGCCTGGGGTGTGTGAAAATGGCCTTCCCCACCCCCCTGGAGCCCCTATGGAGGCCGGAAACGGCCCTTTTGCTGACTTACGGTGGGACTGGAAGGCCCGTTTTTCGCTCTCCCCAGGCTCCAGAGGCTTTCTAGGAGCCTGGGGAGGGCAAAAACGGCCTTCCCCATACCCCCAGAGGCCCTACGGAGGCCAGAAACACCCTCCCAGAGCCTCCGCACGAGCCCTTTACTTACCTCAAAACGGGCTGCTGGAGACTCCTGGGAGGGGAGGGGGGCATGGCCAGCCAAAAATCAGCTGGCCAGCGCATGCATGCGCGCTGGAGCTGATCTACGGCAATGGCTCCCGTGCCGGCAGATATGTACCACAGTACCACAGGTGGCACGCTTGCCAAAGGTTCGCCATCATGGTTGTAGACTATCCCCAGTCTACAACACAGCCCTTTCAGCAGTTCGAAGATCAATTGTACTCTGATTCAGGTGACACTGAGGGCACAGATAAACTCCCAAGTGGCTTCAAAGTGCTAATGACCAGATGACTGCAAAGAAATACAATCCTTCCCTTCCCTCCCCATCAGTACCTATCCTTCCATCCCCCCACCATCACAATTAATGAAGCCTCTTGGATGAGAAGCAAAATGTTTTCTTCTTCTTCTTCAAGGAAAAACAGTCCAGGTGCCTTTGAAAAAGCACCTTTGAGACAACTGTGACCTGGATGACTGAGAATCTCCACAGATAAACACAAGACTAAATTGACTATCAACAACGTCTCATCTAAACTTTGATTCAAATTCTGAAAGGAAGAAAAATAAACATCTATTCAGAAAATGGATGCATTATGGAAAGGCCAATTTCACCGGAGAAGGCTCTGATGCTGTCAAAGGACAGAGGAGATAGAGAAGATGACCACCAGCAGCAAAATGGATAGACTGCACCATTGGAAGACTTGAAAAACAGTCTCAAGGATAGGTCATCTTGGAGAAGATCTGATTTCTAGGAGTAACAAACAACTTGATAGCATATAATCAGACATGAAAGGAAGCCTATATAAAAGTAGCCTTAGATTCAGAAAACTTGACTTCTTTTTATTGGCTAACTGGCATAAATGTGGATAGGTTTCTCCTGTCCAGTGGTGTTTCTAGGAAGTGGTGCTCATCTCTGTTTTTTAACCAAGGAAGCAGTGTTGTCTGAAGACATTTTCGTGGTTATGTAACCAGCATGACTATACCCCGAGATGCATGAAGCTCTGTTACCTTCCCACCAAAGTGATACCTATTTATCTATTCATATTTGCATGGTTTCAAACTGCTAGGTGGGCAGGAGCTGGGGCAAGTTACAGGAACTCACCCCATTGCGCAGTGCTTGAGTTTGAATCCAGGCTGTCAGCTTTCCCGCTGACAAGCTCAGTGTCTTTAACCGCTGAGCCAACACAGCCCCTAAATGTGGACAATGTGATGGTAATACTTAACTCCCTACTGATTTAGCTTTGGAATACTGCCAAACCAGGGGTGAAATTCAAAATTTTCCCTACCGGTTCTGTAGGCGTGGCTTGGTGGGCATGGCAGGGGAAGGATACTGCAAAATCTCCATTCCCTCCCCACTCCTGGGGGAAGGATATTGCAAAATCTCCATTTCCACCGCACTCTGGGGCCAGCCAGAGGTGGTATTTGCCGGTTCTCCGAACTACTCAAAATTTCCGCTACCGGTTCTCCAGAACCTGTCAGAACCTGCTGAATTTCACCCCTGTGCCAAACCCTAAATTTGCCTGTAAAACTACACATTGTTCATCACTGCGCTATATATGCATGCCATATATGTTTGCATGTTTTCAGTTGTCTACAGTCTCTATAATGAGATGAGATACAAGTAAAGATAAATTGTTTAAAAATTATCATTTTTTTGGGCTGGAATTTTCTAAAAAGCATACTATTTTTTTTTATTAAACAAAACTTTCTAAAGCTACCAGTTTGAGAAATAAATATCAACATGAAAGTGGAAATCAATGGAAGCTGAGTTCATGAAACTTTCTTCCTCCCAAATTTATAATCCTGTGCACCATCAAGATTTTCAATGATAGTTATAGTGACAGCTTCTTAGTCAAAGTCAAGCTGATAGGCATTCAACCATTACTTGCAATGAATATCTTGGGACTGATTTAGCAAAAACTGAATAGAAAAGTATATTGTTCTACACAGAAAATTCTCCTTCTCGGTTTCTAACACTTTTAGTTGTCATAACTATGTCTTTGTATTTCAGCTGAACACTAAACAGGAATATCTGTATAATCTTGTTTCATTTTGAGTTTTCCATTTGTCAGCAGGCAATTAAATGTTGATCATAGCCCTTTATTTCCAGGAAAGGCATAGCTTTGCCATCCTACCAAGGCCAGGGAGGAGAAAACATTCTCAGGAAGGGCCAAATTTGTCATAACAGTTACACCAGCCCCTTTGGCATTCTAGCAAACCAAGCAACCAGAGGCAGCAGAACACAAATTTGTGACAACTCAGAAAAGCTCATAGAAAAACAGTTTTTGAAATATGTCAGCCCTCCCAGGTAAGCTAGACAGGAAACAGGATTAGATGAACTAATTCTACTTTATTGTAAAGTTACATTAACAGAATATTGTAAGTACAAAAGTACCTATTTCCTGCCGCCACTTTTGACTGCTTGATTCTTTAGGGCAGTCCCCCTTAAATTTATTTCTGCAACTGTTAAGTCACTGGGGGCTCCTGCCTTTCTTATGTGAATGTTTCCTAGGCAGCATCTATTTCCCTGGTTCCCCTAGAGCACACACACCTTCCATTATAAAAGGTTTGGAAATTTAAGTTATAACAGAACACTGTATGCATTCAGTCCAACTTCTCTACAGACTCTTGAGAAGCTTTAGGATGTATTTGAAAAAATAGTCTGGAAGCTGTGGTTTGTCTTTTCTCAGCCCTGCCATGCTTGTCTGTCCAAAAATGTACCAGCATTTTTGGTACATGCAAATGTACCAAAGCATTTTTGGTAAATGCAAATGTAGTTTGCATTTAGCATATCATAGCCTACAGAAGTTTCAAAATATTCTTGAATGTTCTTTAAATCAAATCAAATCAAATCAAATCAAATCACACAGATAAATAAAATACTGCATCTTCGAACCTTGAACATTTGATTTGAATCAGGGTTAATCTGTGCTGTTCCTAGTTATTAGTCATTGATCAAGGAGCTGCGGTGGCACAGTGGTTAGAGTGCAGTACTGCAGGCTACTTCTGCTGACTGCCAGCTGCCTGCAGTTTAGCATTTCAAATCTCACCGGCTCAAGGTTGACTCAGCCTTCCATCCTTCTGAGGTGGGTAAAATGAGGATCCATATTGTTGGGGGCAATATGCTGACACTGTAAACCGCTTAGGGAGGGCTGTAAAACACTGTAAAGCAGTATATAAGTCTAAGTGCTATTGCTATTGCTATCAAATACTGTAGATATGGAAGTGATTATCAACTCACTTAAGAATTGTAAGCCTTTGCTTAAATGTTGGTGTATGTCTCCGTATTGACTGAGAAGTGACCCTCATTCTTTTGCTGGGGTTGATCTAGCATTACATCAAATTCAGTGTCCCAACCATTTTTGGAATTAATATTAATGTTATTGAAAAATCTTCTGCTGCTAGGTTTATTGAAGCCATTACTGTTTTTGCATGTTTGTTTTTATATCAGTCTGTTTAATTTATAATTTTTTAACAGATTTCTATATTTTCCAGGAAAATGTGCTTGTTGATTTTAAAAAAAATGTTTTTAGCATTTCTTATGTGGCGTGTCCTGAACTTGAGTGGAAGACTTTTAAACACTATTTACATTACATGCAATTGTAACTTTGATGCATGCAACAAATATTTGTTTTTTCAGATGCCTGATTGTTTGTGTGCCACATCAGCTAAAACTATGATATCTAGGCATTGCAGACAAATTTATTTGGTTTTGGAGTTATTTGAAACTTTTTTATTTACTTTTACTTTACTTTTAGGTAATAACCTCATTTCTGCTAGCAGCTGATGAGGAATGCCTTTCAGCCATAGCCCAGGATAATTTTGATGCAAAAGACCTGTAATTTTTCCTCCTTATTTTCATATCCAAGTACTATGATTGAGAGTGTAATCACAGTAGAACACATGCAAATTATAGGCCTGATTTCCATGCTTTAGATCTTTTTGCAGCCATTCTGCGTTGGCTAAGCCACAATGATGTAAACTGGGAATCACCATTAGCTCATCAGGTTTGTGGTGCAACAATATCTACTTTTCTTGCTCAATATTAGGGCGTTCTCTCTATTTTTTGTCACGAGAGGAGAAAGGAAGATGAAATTTACAAAAAAGAATCAGAGGATGATTTTGAAATGACCAATTGACTTAAAAACTTTCAAAAATGCTGCCTTTCAAAGAATGTGGAAACAAGCAGCCCTCTTCCTTAACCTTCACTTTAGTTAAACCATCCTTTAATCTGAGTTCCTTTACAGATGTAACAAGAGAAAGTTGACTTCTGCGAGGTAAATAAAATATAAATGTTGTAGACAGCGGTGGGTTGCTCCCGGTTCGGCCCGGTTCTGCGAACCGGTAGCGGCGGCGGCTCTGCCCACCCACCCAGGACGCTTCTGCACATGCGCAAAAGCATTGCACGCGAGCGCGTGAGCATGCGCTCACGAGCGAACCAGTAGCAACGGGGTTTAGAACCCACTACTGGTTGTAGAGGATTTATATTGCAATGGGCAGAAGGAATAACCTTCCAGTCCTAGAGGAAGAGCCATGATCAAGAAAATGTCAGATAAGAGAAATTTAAGTTCAGGCCAGAACTGTAACCTGTGTAAGTGTCTCAGAAAAGACCATCCCTGGTTCCCATGAAGATAAATGGAGGGAGGGCAAAAAAGCTTTCAGACTTGCACGGTTCTATTACTATAACTTTATAATAAAAGTAGTATTGGCTTACCTGACTTTGGTTTCTGGGTCTGGTCTACCTTGAAGGGCTGATAAACTATTACCAAAAAGAAGTCAATCAAAAATAAAGAAATCAGTTTGCATACAATATACATATGTAAATTATAATTACCGTAATTATTTTTGATTGACTTCTCTTCAAGGTATTAGTTTATTTATTTTTATCTATTTATTTATTTTATACTTATTTCTGATAGTTTTATGACACTTTAATCAAATAAGTCTAAATCTAAATAAGTTGCTTTCTACATTTCAATTAAATCCCAAGGGAAGGTATCATGATGTTCTTTTCAAACTGAGAAATGCCCTCTAATCTTAATACTAGACTGGAAATAAACTTCTCAAAGATGGTTTCACCTTCCACCACAAATTAGTTGTTTTCTTTCTGCAGCTAAATGTCTAGATACATCGATCCAAGTTTCCCCCTCCTCTGTGTGCTTAACATATACAATATATTGTATATACTTCAATAACAATGATAAATATTCTTAACATAAGTCCTGGGCATTGCCCATCCCATCCCATACCATTCTAATTTAAGAGCCGAGGTGGCGCAGTGGTTAGAGTGCAGTGCTGTAGGCTACTTCAGCTGACTGCTAGCTGCAGTTCGGCAGTTCAAATCTCACCGGCTCAAGGTTCACTCAGCCTTCCATCCTTCCGAGGTGGGTAAAATGAGGACCCAGATTGTTGGGGGCAATATGCTGACTTTGTGAACTGCTTAGAGAGGGCCGTAAAGCACTGTAAAGTGGTATATAAGTCTAAGTGCTATTGCTATTGCTAATTTTCTTTACGGACACCATGTCATTGCTGAACTTATTTTTCTTTCCAAACCAAAACAAATGTGTACTTGCACCAGCTTTGGCATCCATACCAAGAGTTATTCAGATGAACCTGTAGAATTCAAGCTACAGGAGCAACACAAGCTGGAAATAGATAAATGGTGTGTATGTTGGGAGGTGGAGTTAGACTTCAGAGCAAATAATTTTATTAAATTCTTTCAAAACAGCTAGCAAAATCAAACACTACACAGTAAGGGTGAATGAAAATAACTCCATTCAACTGACACATGGATACGGTTAAAGCCAGCGAATTTTGTTTGCAGTTGATGTTAAGGTTTGTCCCTACTGTTATCACAGATGTCTATACAGCCATTTTTATGTTTTTTTCCAAATGGAAATTCTGCTCAGATTGGTGGTGTTCACAGTACTGCTGTTTATAACGTTGTTTTATCCTGTTCAACCTACCCATCCATACTTCATATTTTGCACCATAGACTAAGAAGATAAGATTGATGACGGGATCTTTCCTTAAACCAAATCAGATGGTTCAATGCACTGCTATTAAGTACAGTGGCTAACTATTAGCTATTTGGATTCAATTTTAGGCATTTTCCTACAAATACCATTGTATGCACATGAATGCACCTTCTTTTCTTTTTCTCTATTTTTTTTTTTACTCCTGCAATTTCCTGGACTAGTTCCTGCAGTTTTCTTAGCAATTTTTTCAGAATTAGTTTGCCATTGTCTCCTTCCTAGGGATGTGACAGAGTGACTAGCTGAAGGTCACCTAGCTGGCTTTGTTCCTCAGGCAGAACTAGAACTCGCAGTCTCCTGATTTCAAGCCCAATGCCATAATCACTCCACCCAACTGGCTCTCCTATGGCTACCAAACCTGGGCTGAAACTCCAGATGACCAATAGATGGCAGTTAACTCTAGCTCTTTTCTGCTGCCTAATGGTCATATAGATTTTTGCAGCCCAGATACGATAGCTTTTCATCTCCTATTTGGTTTTGCTAGCAGCTGAACTTGGTATCTTCTGGACAACAGTTTGATTATCAATGGTAGCACATAAGTATACGAGCAAAGGATGACAGTGACCAGGCCAATAAAATGAAATAGATGGGGTGAGAATGTTGATTATTTTTTAAGGTTGATTGGGGAAGACTATTGGATTTTTTAAAGTTAAAAAGACTAGTTACTATAGGGCAGTGATGGCTAACCTTTCCAGCACCGAGTCCTGAAACTGGAGCACGTGCGCGCTGGAGCACCGGAACCCAGAGGAGAGCATGTGCCGGAGCACCAGAACCCAGCCGGTGTGCATGCGCGCCAGACCAACTGTCCAGCGCGCATGCATGCGACAGAACCCAGAAGAGCAGCTGGTGACGACGCGTGTGCCCACAGAGAGGGCTCTGCGTGCCACCTCTGGCACGTGTGCCATAGGTTCGCCATCACGGCTATAGGGCTTGCATAAGAGCATACGGTTTCCCATTCCAAAGTGACAAACGAAATATTTTTTTTAGAACAAGAACTGTAAATACTCCATTCATTTTGCCTAGATGAACAGTTCCTAAGCCTTCTAGTGTTCTAAACTTTAGCATAATTACTCTATGTCTTTAGATGGCAATCCACCAACAAAAAAAAGGAGAAAAGATCATGCAAATACAATTTTTATAATAAAACTTAGAAATGTTTATTAGAATCTAAATAAAAAGATAATACATCTTAGCATGGTAGACAGGATGCTAACAATATAAGTTGCCTTCCTAATGCTTGGTTAGTTCAGATGCTACTCATTGTTCAGCAGCTTAAAAGCCTTTGCTTTTTTGCCTTCTTGTTATTTGATGCCAGGCTTGGACTTAACAACTCTTAAAATAAATGGTTATCCTCTGTAAAGTAAGACACATAGTCATTCCACTACATTTGTTGGAATCTTAGAGATTAATTTTGCAAGAAGGGAAAGGGATAATTTGAACAGCAGGATTAACTTTAGACATGGTATTAATATTTTACGGTGTATTTTAAAAAGGGATCATATCATTGTCTTTAATAGGAAACATACATAGTAAGTATTGATACACTTGTAGCCAAACCATAGCCAAGAGAAAGGAGCTATTAGCCAAGAATCATAGAACTGAAAGGACTCATTCTAGTCACCAAGTTCAACCTGAGTTCTCAATGCAGGAATCCACATATTCATGACAGATGGCTGTCCAGCCTTTTTCTGAACACATCAAATGAAGAACGTATTGCCTTCTTTTGTAACCCCTAGTGATAATCAGAGTCTACAGCAGTATGGTATGAAATAGACCAAAAGCTTAAAATCTAAGGTGAAAAAAATCCAGTGAATTATAAGCATGTTTATTCATGTTGTGTGACATGATGCTGGGTGGGTCAAAAAACTGTATGGGTTTATGAAATAGACTACCTTGACATAGTTGACTAGTTGGAACATGGCTTTTTAGAGGTGTGAGAAGTAGGGAAGATGTACTGCATCATTTTTATACAAATCTCAGTACTTATACTCAACAAATATTTGTAAAACAAAATAGGCAAGCAGTGAAAGACTCTAGAGTGGATATGTGTGAAAGACTAGAAAAGAAGAAATAACATAATTCAGAAAAACAACAACAGGAAAACAATAGTGAAGCCAAATCAACAAGAGTAACCTTTGTAGGTGGCAAAGAAATGATAGAGAAGAGAAAAAATGGCCTAGTGGTTAAGACCACTAGGCTTGCTGCCCAGAAGGTTGGCAATTCAGGATTCAAGCACCACATGACAGGGTGAGCTCCTATTCTTGCCCCATCTCTGCCAATCTAGTAGTTAGAAAGTATGCAAATGCAAGTAGATAAATAAGTACCACTTCAGAGGGAAGGTAACATGTGCCTCAGGCTATGATCATGCCAACCACGTGATCATGGAAGCGTCTTCGGACAACACTGGCTCCCTTGGCTAGGAAACAGAGATGAGCACTGCCCCCTAGAGTCGGACATGATTGGGCAGGGGAACCTTTACTTTTAAAACTGCCAAACAGAGAGCAATTCAACTTGTGAAATTTACCTGCTCTTTTCCCTATTTATGTAGCCATTGTGGAACAATCATCTAAATCACTGATTGTTGGTGTATTCTGATCAACTTTTAAATGGATTGACACAGATACAGTTGAAATGACTGAAGATGTGTCAATCTCTTACTTTCCTTTTCCCCCTACAGTATGTAGAAATATGGTCTAGAGAAAAGAGGAAGCAAGAAGAAATGGGTGGGGATAAAGCCAAGTGGCAGTGACTAATAATAGTATTAACTAGTGAAAAATGATGATCCATTTCAAGGAAGCCAAAAAAATCATTGCACTTCCACTAAATCATCTTTTCAGAATGGAAAGGTTTACGGTAGAAACTCTTAATGAAAGGAGAATAATAATAATAAAACTAGAGAAGGTCTACAATTCTTTTTCCTATTTGGTTTTGATTTAAATTGGTTTATATAGAAATGAGAGTTGCTCCAGCTTTTTGCTCTTTGCTAATTACCTCTGTTGCCTATGAACCTACCATTTGTATCTGTATATATTTTGGCACAAAAGAAAGCTTCACAATGTACTTTTTTTTAAGATTTCAAAAGGGAAGTTGTTTAAGGGAGAAAAAGATGCAGAACTCATGATTCTTTATAAGGAGAATATAAGAAAAAAGAAAAAAAAGAAAATGAGTGAAATGTTTTATTCCTTTAGAGGAAGTCTGTTCTGCTTTTAACTTTTCCTTCCTTGAGTGAGCTGGGTGGTGTAGAAACATGAAGAAGCAAAATTGCTTGGCCACTAAGAGACCAGATTTTGAAAGCCTGCCTGCCTGCCGCCCACCCATCATCTACAGTATCTATCTATCTATCATCTATCTATCTATCTATCTATCTATCTATCTATCTATCTATCTATCTATCTATCTATCTATCTATCTATCTATCTATCTATCTATCTATCTATCTATCTATCTATCTATCTATCTATCTATCTATCTATCTATCCATCCATCCATCCATCCATCCATCCATCCATCCATCCATCCATCCACCAATCCATCCATCCATCCATCCATCCATCCATCCATCCATCCATCCATCCATCCATCCATCCATCCATCCATCCATATATATATGTTTTTTCTCAAGATCACCTGGTATACCCAAATATGGGAGGGAGCATACTGCTTCCTTTTGCCTTTTTTAATCCTAATCAATAGTTATTCTGGCAGTCTGATCTGCAAAGAGTAGCTGTCAGGGTTCCAAGTAAGAGATACATTTCAAGCAAAACTCCAAGGCAGGTGAATTCCTCAAAGAATAGCTTTATTGGAAACTAGCTGATACCCGTGCTTCGCTACGAAACTATGTGATGGGGCTTAATAAATTGACACTTAAAGCTTGAAAATTAATGAGTAGTTAAAAAAGGGACTGTATTATTTCGTTAGAGATGGTAAGCTAAGTTTCTGTTACAGAGGAAGACATTATTTGCATAGCATAGACTTTAAATTCATCCCTCAGATGAATTGCTCAGGACCTCCCTGTAAACAACATTCCTGGTTTTGCTCTCTGGCTGGAGGATGACCAGGCTGTCAGGTGAACTGACTCTGGAGCATGCCACACAGAACTGGCCATGGGAGAAACAGGAAGCTTCCGTTACTTGTGTTTTCCTAATCCCATCTGTAAATCTTTTCCTCCATTTTTTGCCTCTTTCCCTTTTAACTGGTGTTACAAAAATCTGTCTCTGCCTACCAGCATCCATCAGTATTCATCTGGCTAGCGTGGCTTAGCTCAACTGTTCTGTAGTAAAGCTGCTTGCTGCTGTGAAAGCAAAAGCGAAACTGAAACTCCTCTGCTTGTGTTTTGCATTTGGATCAGATTTCTTTTCAGGTGGGGAGGGGGGAGTAGAACTCCTTAGCATCAGAGCTTGTTAATATTCTTGTAAGAAATACTCATGCTGCGATGGTCATTTTGAAAAATCCTTTCTTAGTGAGCACCTAGAGGCCAAGAGGAACATACGTGGCAAATTTTAAGTTTGTAGGCTTTACGGTTCTGGAGATTTCATGATTAATGCGTGAGTGGTTTTTGCTTTTATATATATAGATATCAATTTGGCACGTTTCTGGTGAAAACCAACTCTGAAGGGTCCCGTGGTTTTCACCTAATTAAAAGTAAAAGTTTTCCTCTCAATTTCAAACAATCAGTCACATTGCCCAATCGCTGCAGCGTCCACGGGTCTGGTGACATCACTCCTCCTTCATCCGGCCAGGTGTGAGAACGTCCTTTGTTCCCAAGACAGTGGTGGGTTGCTACCGGTTTGCCCCGGTTCTGGTGAACTGGTAGCGGTGGTGGCAGGAGGCTCCGCCCACCCACCCGGACATCATAATGGACGATCTACGCATGCGCAGAAGGTTCTGCACATGCACAGAAGCGCACACGAGAGCGCGCACATTTACAGTTCCAAACCGGTAGCGAAGGTAAGTGAAACCCACTACTGTCCCAAGAGAATACTAAGTGCACCCTATGGGAAGTGGCAAAAACCTATAAGACGCAAGCAGACAAACGCCGCAGACCCCAGGAACCAAAAGTAAACATTTTCACAAACTGGAAACAAATATTAATTTCTGATGGTCAGAGTGTGGTTGCTATTGTAGTGGTTGATAATCTTCCTGAGTTCCAAAATATATTTTTCCTATATATTATAATTCTCAAAAGTACAAATGAGACATTCTATAAAAGCTGCTAGCAGCAGTACTATACTTGTAATTTTATTATGTAACCAATGTGATTTGCTCTTGAATTATTTTCAGTGGTTCTGAGTATCAGTTCAGTAATTTATAATCACTTTTCTTAATTCTAGTAAATTGAAAGCAGATGTTTTATATGCATTGCACTAGCTTAAGGCACTGTATCCTTACTAGTGTTTTCAAAACTATAATTCTTACATAGAAGCAAAATTGCTTGGCCACTAAGAGACCAGATTTTGATTAAATTTTGTTTTAAAACTTTTTTTTTTAAATAGCATGGGGTTAATCCTGTTTTAACTTCTGCAGAAGAATCAATTTATTATCAAAACTGATTAGGAAATGGAAATAGTTCCAATTTTTTATATTCATTGTGGGTAGAAGTTTCTTTACTTCTTGGGATGGGGTCATGAAAATGCTATGTCTCGCTTCAGAGGTGTTCCTGGGTTAGGGTCAATAAAGTCAAGAAGGCAGCCATGACACGTATAAAAACAAAAACAAAAACAAAAACAGGCAGAGTTTCGATTATACCACTTAAGCCATTATCTTGACATTTTTGAACATGCCCTGTAGACATTCTTTTTTCAGTTCTTCAAAATACTCAATTGTTTTAAATACTCTGATTAACAGAGTTTGTGGGCTGTTAAGACTCATTTTAGAGTTGTTCCCATTATTATATGTACAAAACTAAGGATAATTGGTAGTACATGCCACCATTATGTAATGGGCCTACAAAAATCTGAATGAGCCATACAAGCTGGAGTTCTTTGTATGACTTTGCTGTGAGTTATGGTGTCTGTATTTTTGCAAGAAGGGCTGGCTAGTTTTAAAGGACTGATTCAATTTGATAAATCGCCAATCCAGTCATGCCCACTGAAATATATTAGATCAAAGATCAGCTCTGGAACAGCTAATTGTCTCAGGTGGTATTAGAAGTTTTCACAGCCTTTCAAAGAGCATTGCAGATTTGATGGTTTTCCTGCTAATTATGGCATTATTACACATAATATACAATATTGCCACTTTTGAAGAAAGTGGAAGAGGGGAGATGGGTTGAGTGTCTAGTGCCAATAGAAGTAGCTAGGCAATATATATAAATATATATAAACCTCACCCCATTCCTAAGAGGTCTGTAAGGGGCGTGCATAAGCGCACCAGCGTGCCTACCGTCCCTGTCCTACTGTCCTATTGTCCTCATCTATCTGTATTCACTTTGATTATGTTTATGTTTATACCTATACCTGCTATCTTGTACATGTTTGACAAATAAATAAATAAATAAAATAAATAAAAATAAATATTTTATTTGCTGTTTAAACTCTCTGCCTATCAAAGCTCTATTAGGCTGGCAAAGTTTAAAATGGCTTTGGACTAAGTTTCTTAACTCTTAAATTCTTTAAAGAGTCAGCCACAATTCTTAATTTTGTTCTCTCTTGTGCAAATATAATGTTACACATCTGTGCTGACCCTGCCTGCACAGCTGGGAGTTCAACTTAGCCTTTTGAATATAAACTTAAACTGACCACTCCAGGATATGCTGCGGAGTTAAAGTTTATTTTTAAATTCTGTGTGACTAGGGACTGACCAAGTGCCAATGTAATACTTAAAAGCATTGGCATAAATATTTACTTTTAAGAAATAAAAATTCTGACAACCTACAAATGTTACTTGTTCTGTGTGAGTCTGTTTCTCTGTGGCCTGCCACAGATCTGTTACCACTTCCATGGCAGTGGTGGGTTGCTACCGGTTCGCCCCGGATCAGGCGAACCGGTAGCGGCAGTGGCGGAAGGCTCCGCCCACCCACCCAGGCATAATCAAAAACGCTCGGCGCATGCTTAGAAGGTTCTGCGCATGCACAGAAGCGTGCGTGCGCAAAGCACGTGCGTGCACCTGCACGCTCCCATTCCCGAACCGGTAGCAAAGGTAAGTGAAACCCACCATTGTTCCATGGCACTAAATCTTGTGTCAGCCTGTTTCCACAGCCACTCTGAAAGTGTTACTAGCAAGCCACAGAACTTATAAAACCAGTCCTGCAAAGATCCCTTTCCAGGAGAGGCCTTGCTTGCCAAACATTTATGCTAACCATAGGAACCATGGTTGCACAGTAGTTAGAATGCAGTATTGCAGGCTAACTTTGCCCACAGCCTGGAGTTCGATCCTGACCAGCTCAAGGTTGACTCAGCCTTCTATTCTTCTGAGGTCGGTAAAATGAGGACCCAGATTGTTGGGGTCAATATGCTGACATTGCAAACTCAAAGAGTGCTGTAAAGCACTGTGGAGTAGTATATAAATCTAAGTGCTACGGTATTATTTATTTATTTATTTATTTATTTATTTATTTATTTATTTATTTATTTATTTATTTATTTATTTATTTGTTTGTTTGTCAAACATGTACAAGATAGCAGGTATAGGTATAAACATAAACATAATCAAGGTGAATACAGATAGATGAGGACAATAGGACAGTAGGACAGGGACGGTAGGCACGCTGGTGCGCTTATGCACGCCCCTTACAGACCTCTTAGGAATGGGGTGAGGTCGACAGTAGACAGTCTAAGGTTAAAGTATTTTGGGTTTGGGGAAGAAACCAAATATTTTGGGTATTGCTATTGCTAATTCCACTGCTACCTGACAAAGCCTATATTAAAAGCAAAGCAATATATTAAGGGCAAGTTGTTACCATACTTACTTTCACAACAAGCTTAGAACTCCAGAAAAATCAGATAAAAAAAATTAAAGCATTATTTTAAAATAAATTTTGATAGAAGACACCA
Source organism: Thermophis baileyi (assembly GCA_003457575.1). NCBI lineage: Eukaryota > Metazoa > Chordata > Lepidosauria > Squamata > Dipsadidae > Thermophis > Thermophis baileyi. The sequence goes on along the minus strand of QLTV01001323.1, from coordinate 127,219 downwards.
AGGAAAATCAGAAGGCTGATTTTCCCTCATTTCTATGTGAAAAGACATATCCTTATTGAAATAACAATAAGGTAGCATGGTGAAAACCCTGAACATATTCTACTAAAACTTTCGAACTTAATATACTCTAAAGCATGGGTGTCCAACTTTTTGGCTCTGCTAAGTGAAGAGGAATGTCTTGACCACATATAAAATATAGTAATAGCAACAGCACTTAGACTTATATACCGCTTCATAGTGTTTCACAGCCCTCTCTAAGCGGTTTACAGTCACATAGCAAGGAGAACTGATGGCAGGTGGACCAAGGCAGTCATAAAATGGATCCCGCTTGATAAAAAACATCCATGAAAGAGACCTAAAACAAGAGGGATCGATGACATCAGCAAGTATTGTGGGCCCAAATGGCAAAAGAAAGTTCAGGACTGTATTGGTTGGAAACATGCAGAAGAAGCCTTCATTCTGCAATGGACAGACAATGGCTAAAATGATGGTGATGATGATGAATATAATATTAATGTTAAAAGTTTACAATCTTGTGGGGCTGCATTACTAGCTATCCAGGGCCGTGGCATGTAGGCTGTGGGTTGGAACGCCTGCTCTATAGCATCTACTATCCCGTTCTTTTAAAAACAGCGGCAAATATGTTGCAGTTTCTTTATAAAGGTTTATAAAAAGTTGCTAAAATAATTTGCCTTTAGTTTTGAATCATAAATTTGAGTTCCATTATATGCAATCTGAGGCTCCAGTCTGAACTAAACCAGGGCAAATTCTTAAGATCTGTTAAGCATATGCCACACAGGTTGGAAGATCAACTAAGAAGGTTGCTCACACAATTAAAAACAACAACAGCATATCTTCTATCTTCCATCTTTTTTCTGTGTGTTTTTCTTTTTTTCTTTTACACATATTTATACATACATATACATGTGTGTGTGTGTGTGTGTGTATGTAAAAAAGAAAAAAACACACAGAGAAAAGATAGAAGATAGAAACAATAAAAAGAAAAGAACAGAAAACATGTATATGTATATGTATAAGGAAATCTTTACTTTATACATATACATGTTTCCTGTTCTTTACTGTATGAGGTAAAGATTTCCCCTGTGGAGTTGTGTCCAACTCTAGGGAGCAGTGCTCATCTCCGTTTCTTAGTCGAGGGAGCCAGTATTGTCCAAAGATATTTGTGTGGTCATGTGGCCAACATGACTGTACATTGAGTTGCACAGAACACTGTTATCTTCCCATTGAAGTGGTACCTATTTATCTACATGCATTTTCATTCTTTCAAACAATAAGGTTGGCAGGAGCTAGGACAAGTAATGGGAGCTCACCCTGTCATGCAATGCTTGGGTCTCGAACCTGGGTTTAACTGGGTTTAACATCTTTAACTGCTGACCCATCATGCCTGTATATGTATATGTATGTGTATGTGTATGTGTATGTGTATGTGTATGTGTATGTGTATGTGTATGTGTATGTGTATGTATATGTATATGTATATGTATATGTATATGTATATGTATATGTATATGTATATGTATATGTATATGTATATGTATATGCATATATTCCCTACTCACCCTTACGGGTGGTATGTATCTTCCTCATTCTTAGTTCCTCTACCAGAGGCCTGAGAGTTTGGGGGTTCCGTGCAGGATCTTAGCTGTTCCTAGGAGTGCATTAATCATGAAACCCAGGTCACAAATCATCAATCAAAAGTCCATAAGGGGTTTCCAATAATTGATGAATGTTAATAATGACTTTTCTTTAATCATAGAAGTGAATTTGTCCATCTCAGCAAGTTCGGTTAATTTCACCAACCATTTCTCCATGATAAGTGATGCAGAATCTTTTCATCTTTGTGTATGTAGTAATTTCATTGAAATAATAATATATTGAAATAGTCTTCCATGGTTCTTCTCTAACTGTGTATCAAACACTTCTAAAAGGAAAAGTTCTGGCTTCAATTGAATATTAATCTTTAAAATCCTCTGCATAGATGTATGTATTGGAATCCAATATGTTGTTTTTTTTTTAAAAAAAATACATGTCCACTAAGCTTGATAAAATGTCCCTTCATGTTGTTCACATTTCCAACATACATTTGAAATTCCTTTATACTCCCAAGATAATCTCTCTGGCATCATGATATAAAAATGCTTTGTAAGATCATAACACAACAAATATTTCAACTTTTAGTCATATATTTGCCATTGATCCAGATATATCTTATAACCAAAATTCTTAGCCTACTTTATCATATATATTCTTTAACCCATTCAGCCTCCATTTCAGATTTCAACAAAAATTTATACATTGAAGTAGTTAGATGTTCATCAATGGTACACAATTACATTTACATTGTGAGATAGCTAAATGGAAGAAGCTCTTATTTTGTTTAAGTTATCCACATAGTACAGTTCACTGAATGCATAGAGCTTTCTTTCTTTCTTTCTTTCTTTCTTTCTTTCTTTCTTTCTTTCTTTCTTTCTTTCTTTCTTTCTTTCTTTCTTTCTTTCTTTCTTTCTTTCTTTCTTTCTTTCTTTCTTTTCTTCCTCTTCCTCCAGCCTCAAAGGTCATTCTGGAGTGGCATGATTAATTCTATATGGTCATTGCAATTCTTTACCTCTCCTAAGTAATATCCTCTTTTTCCATCTTGAGCGGACATGTGAACAAGCCACAACAGGATGGTGCCGTACACTTGCTCAAGTTGATTATTTTTATCCAGTAGTGAATAGCCCCACTTCCCTCTTCTCAACAAAATGATAGTTCTTCTAAAGGCCTTTTGTTGCATCAGAATTCTTGCACAATTTATCTACCCTCTAAGTTGATGAGATATTTTAGGAATAGTCAGCATCTTAACAGGCTTATAGCTTTAGCCACATTAAAATCCACCTGATAATAATTTGCAGGGAATTAAGGTAGCAGAATATATCTGGAAAATTTCTAAGAATGAAGGAATTTCCCATTCTTATCTGGGTGAAAAAAAAAGGCACATGATCATCCCTAAACAAATGTTACTATAGTTTTCACATGTGTCCCCCTACAGCAAGGGGACCAAGCACCAAGAAGCAAATTCTGTGTGTGACAGAGGCCTAAGGCTTTGTTCCTTGAAAACAGCTAACTGTGTAGCTGAATATTTTGCAATATATACTGTATGTGGATATGTGCATAGGATGGAGAACCTATGGCCTTCCTGATGTTGCTAAACTACAGCCCCTAACAGCATAATTCAGCATTGCTGCTATTGAAGCTTGCTGGAAGTTCTAGTTCAGGAATAGAATAACAGAGTTGGAAGGGACCTTGGAGGTCTTCTAGTCCAAACCCATGCTTAGGAAGGAAACCATACCAACA
>QLTV01001323.1:97058-108183 GCA_003457575.1 Thermophis baileyi | reverse complement strand
GCAAGGATCTGGACGACCCTGTGTCCACTTCCATCCTGCAGGGTTGGCCTTCCAGCTGGACGGTCACGAACAACTTCTCAGGAGAATTGGTGGTGGTAGCATGGCTCACAGCTAGGGAGTGCGGTTGAGTGGTTTTGTTGATGGAAAAGCAGTCATCTCTAGTCGGAGGAGGAGGAGGAGGAGGATTCCTAGAATACCGAGGCTGGTAATTAGGTGAGGCTTTAGGTTGATAAGTCGGAGCTGCAGGTTGATTGGAGGCAGGAAAAGGTGCTCTGCACACTCTTGACAGGTGTCCTTTCCTCCCGCATCTGCGGCAGATGGCAGATTTAAACCTGCAGTCCATGCGGCTGTGGTTACCACCACATCCAAGGCAGTTAGACTGAGGTGATTTGTCAGCAGAAGTGGGTTTTCGCCGTGAGGCTTGAAGGCGATTGACATCAGGTTCCTCATCTGAGGGAATGTCTAGTTCAGCCTCCTCAGAGTGGACTGTCTGGCTCTTTTGCTGAGCTGACAGGGGTCTTGAGCGCTGCATCTCTGAGGCAGACCTTTCAGAGAGTTCTGAAGCCCTGGCTTCGTCTAAGGCAGTTGCTAGGGTCAGCTCTTTTTTTGCCAAAAGACGACGTTGGAGTCTCAGATCTTGCACCCCACATATTAGTTGGTCTAATAGGAGGTCGTCAAGATCTGAGAACTCGCAATTTACTGCAGCTGTTCTCAGGGCAGCTATGTAGTCATTAATGGATTCGCCTTCCTTTTGGAACCTCTGGCGAAAAGCGTGACGCCTGGCGACCCGGGAGGGTGCTGGGGAGTAATGGTTCCTCAGTTTATCAATTAAAGTGTCCCATGGAACCAGGTACACAGGCTGCGGAGCTGTCAGGGCTCTGGCCGTGGCAAACATGTCACGGCCACAGGAGCTAAGGAAATAGCCTAACTTACGAGTGCCTGACAGCTCCGTGAAGTCATTTGCTCGCAGGATACATTCAAAGCGGGTTAGGTAATCATCCCAGGTTTCCGTCGCTGGTTCGAAGGGAGCGAAAGCTGGAAGCGAAGTCATCCTGAAAAGGACGATTTATTCAGCCTTCAGCGACCTCTCGTCACCTGGCAGGAGGCTTTACAGCTCAGTGCTTCAGCTCTAGTGACTCGCTCTTGATAATGGATGACCAGATCGTTCTGTCACGCGCTGAATCCCACCTTCGTCGCCAAGTGTTGAATTCGCGCGGGCAGGCTGACAGGAACGGAGTCAGACACGTTAGAAGTGCAAGGCTTCTTCTTCTTCTTTTTTTTTTTGAAGTGCAAGGCTTCTTTTATTCAGCACCCAAGAGGCAGAACGGCAGGCAAGCGGCTTGACAGCTCCTTTTATAGCGGAGCTGTCAAACGGCTAGCCAATCAGAGGCTACTGTTTTCCCGCCCGGCTGCTGCTCGCGTAGGAGCCAATCAGAGGCGAGCAGCAGCCGCGCGGTCGTAACTATGAGGACTTAACAGAAAGAGAGCATACTTCTTTTTGTGAACCTTTTTACATCTTAAAATGAACCATTCTGGGGCTACAAACTTTCCCCAAATTGAATATCCATTTAATAAAGGCTACAATTATATTATTCAAGAAACGAAAACTAATCCAGTTTCACTCAATTCAGTTACTCCCAGATGGATTAGCAGGAATAGAGGAACTGCAGAGTATCATAGCCGACCAACAGACAGATTCGTATCCCAGTGATGCTTGAGGAGGGTGGAAATTAGCTGAGGGCTATGAATGAAAACCGAACAGAAAGTAGCTTTTTAAGAATACAGCTGGAAAATGTCAAATTTTGTGTGTTACAGATCTGCCGCAAGACACTGTTGTTGTAACAGATGTCTTCGGTGACACACACCACCATATTGTTGTCTTGAGGTTTACACACTTCAGTTGACACCTGTGTGTCATGCCCTACAGATGTGCACTGTGCACTGGATTGAGCCTTGAACAATACAGCTGTTTCAATACAAAGACATTTTCCACTTAACAAACCATAAGAATATAAGCTCCAAATCCTACGGCTAGACTGTGAGAAGCAAGATACTTGTTTCTTTGGGATATCTTTGCTCTTCCCAGTAGTTTTAACTACATGTTCTAGATGGTTTTCATCTGGTCTGCTGCACATAGGAAGGCAGTTCTGATTGCTATCATAAGTGACAACTAAATCTTTTCACTTGTTCTTTTGACTCATACTTTTATTTCATTTACTCCTGCACTACCTGTTCCGGTATTCTTATTGTGAACTACTGAGATGAAAGTGGATAAAGGATTATCTCTGTTTCACACTATCTTTTTTTAAAAAAACATACATTGTGAGACTATAGTAATTCTCATGGCAGAGTTAACAATCCCAGATGGAAGCACCAGACTGAGGGAGGAGGAATTCAAGAATAATTGGGATGAATCATATGACTGTTGATATGACTCTAATATGGAACATCCATGTTTGGTTGATAATTTAAGTAATAAAATAAAATATTCAGACCTAATGAGCTGATACAATTTTGAACAGTCTATTATATTTATCAAGAGAGAGAAAGAGAAATTTATTATAGTCTAATTAATCAGAAGGGTATCTAATAATAAGAGATATGAGAAAAAAATGTAAGCTATATTTTAGGACGATCTGAGGTGTCTTTGGAAAAATCATTTATTTTTCATATACATCACATTTCTGCACTGCCCATCTCACCTAAGGGACTCTGGCGGTTTACAATAAAAACATAACATAAAAGTAGGAATAAGAACAAAGTTAAAAACAATATCTAAAAGGTAAGGTAACAGTATTAAAAGTTAACAAGGTGAAGAAAAACAACATCAACCAGCTTTGACTCCATATGCCAATTGGCAGAGTCATATCTCAACACTCTTTCTGAAGGCCAGAAGACTGGGGGCCCACCTCACCTCTGAGATTAAGGTGTTCCATAGGGTGCAAGCAATGGTAGAGAAGGCTCTTTTCCTCGATCTCACCAATCAAAAGTTGTTAACCAATGGGATCCACAACATACTCTCCCTGCCTAATTGGGTTGTACAGGATGACATAAGACAGTTCCTTGGGTAACCTGACCCCATGCCATGAAGGGCTTTAAAAGTGATAATTAATATCTTGAATTGGAACTGCAAACTGGCATCCAATGCAACTCACATAGCAGAGGTGTTAATATGCACAACCCTAGGGGCACCCAAGATTGCTTGCGCCGTTGCATTCTGCACCAACTGCAGCTTCTCATGTAGAGTGCATTGCAAAAGCCTGTACAGAGATGACCAGGGCATCATGAAATGCAGAAAAGCACACAAAGCTATTTATATAGTCACTGAAACTCTTTGCAAAATAATAACTGCCTGTGATGGGCACAAGTGGTAGGTGAATAATTTGATTGGTCTGAGTACTTTGCAACTTCTTTTGGGAAAGGGATTCCCATTTGTTGCTCTATCTCAGGCAACTAAGCATCTTGAAGAAACCCCATGGAAATGTTTTTCTCAGTGGAAAATTAGTACAAAAGTGAAATTATATATACTATATTACATCAATAAGAAGAAGGGATAATTCAATAGTGAAAGGACTTTGTCAACACTTATTTTTAAGTGATCCTATTTAATCCCCTACCCATGAATGCTTTCCACGTGTAAATTATTTGTCACACCATTATAATTCTGTCCCGAACCTAAACTTTCTAATGATGTATCTTTTATGGGTTTCTCTTTTAAAGAAATACTATAATTATATGCCAAGGGTCCCTGTAAATTTTATCAAGCTATAAAATATCTTCCTTTAATTATTTGGCAGAGTGAAAAAAACCTAGAAGTGCTGCCTCTGCAATGATAGGCAATCAATATTTCAAAAAGCATAAGGGCTTTGGTAGGCTTGTTGGTATCTTCCTATTTCAGAAGATTTTTCAGACTTGTTCTCTCTGTTCAGTAGCTTGGGGATCAGTTAGTAGAAATGTATTTGATTAATTTGAGGAAACTGCTTACTGTAGAATATAGCAAAAAAGAAGATTTACTAATAGAGATTGTAGAGTTTTTATACGTGTGTGTGTGTGTGTGTGTGTGTGCGTGTACGCGTACGTGTACGTGTAAAAGCAAAATACTTACCTTATCTGGAATGGAAAATCTAGGCATTTCAGAGAAGAATTGAACATGAGAGGCTGTCGCACTAATTTTATTGAATGCTTGTGCTGGAAACTTTTAATGTAAATTTACCATCTGTTAATTAAAGTGGAATGTATTGATTTTGATTTGGATGCACACATTCCTTTCAGAGTATTCTTCTTAATTTTAAATGAATTGTTTGCTGAAAAAACAGGCCATTTATGAAAAACATCGATAGAACAGGCATCTAGGCACATAAATATTATTCATGCTTGTTTCAATACAATTTTTCACTGCTGGAACAACTAAATGAACCTCCAGATATGGGTTCTGAATGACCGCAGGATACTAAAGTAGATAAGCAGATTCAGTTTCAGAACTTGACAAGCTGGTCTATTTGCTTCAATCAAATATTTCTTCTTAGTGTTGTCAGAATTGTTGCTCATATGTTCCCCACACTAGCCGTACTCTCCCCACTTCCTCCCTCCACACATGTAACACTATTTCTACTCATGATATTGCTACCAGATCTGACCTGCAATAATCTGGACAACAACTAGAAAGCAACAATCATAAAATTACAGTTGTTGCTCTTTAAGGGCTTTCTGAATATTTGTGGGCCAGGTAACTTTTATAATTGGGAAGGATACTAGTTATCAGTAATATTGTCTGTTCTGAAAGCAAAGAGAAGCTCTAGTCCACGGGTGTCAAACTCGTGGCATCACGTTGCCGTCACATGACGCATCGTGATGTTTTTTCCCCTTTGTGGAGCTGGGGTGGGCGTGATCTGTGCATGACGCATCTGGCCCGTGGGCTGCCAGTTTGACACCCCTGCTCTAGTCACTATAGACCAGACTCTATGGAACGTTGTGCTATTTATTTGACACTTGTTTTTGAAGCTTTCAGCAAATAAGGCACCTTATTAAACTAAATAAATCCCAGTTACTTTGCAATGTAACAAAATGTATATGAAGGAATTCAAATGCATAGAACAACCAAGTACGATGGTTTTTGAAATTTTCACATATGTTTTCTCCATCCTTTCACTGCAGTGCTGTATCCATTGGCAGGGATAAATACTTCAACTGTCCTTCAACTAGGACAGATTGGGAAATATAACACAATCTGGTAGACATTGGTCACATCTTCAGCAAAGGCTACCTACTGAGGATCAAAGTTTTGGCTATGCCTTGTGTGTGTTTTTTTAATTCATTGCCAGTGTTATTCTGTCTGTGATGCTTAACCATCATCCCATATTTTGTTGTCTTGCACTTCTGTTTGCACAGCGCTACATGTTGGGAATAACAGAAACAAAATCTTCTGGGGCACATTAGCAGCAATGCCAGAGGGCAGGCAGTAGTTGGAAACTAAACAGGCATCTGAGCCCTAGGGATACCAGCATTGCTGTAGGCAGGTTGAGTGACAATTCAATGCTGAAAATAGTAGAGAAAACATGCTTTACCTCTTATAACCGGTCTGCTGGGTGGGAATGGAGGGTTTGTTCCTCAAAATACTTTTTCAGATAAAACCTCACTAACAAAAAGATTTATTTTAGAATGAGGGGAATATGGGGAGGAATCAGTAGGATAGTTCCATATAAATATAACCAATGTTTGATAATTTGGTGGGCATGCATCTTTCTCAACTGTCCCTCTTTCTTTTTGTTAGCCCTTTATATTTGTCTGACCGGCCTTCATGCTAATTAGCAGCTTTGAATTTTATTCCAAATAACAATATTTTATTTAATTCGAAAATGTTGCTTGGATCTCCTCTGTGACCTTTGATGTCAGCAATTATGGTATCTTTATAAACCAGGCTCGGGGTGGGGGGATTGTTCTCCTTCCTCCAGAACTGATTCCAGACAGTGTTGGTGGAAAGAGTGAGATGTAGTTCTTAGAAATTCTTCCCCCCACCCCTTGTGGAATTCTTCAGGTCTCTCTTCACTCCTGCTTAACATCTACATAAAACCACTGGGTGAGGTCATCTCCCAGCAGGGGGTCAAGTATCAGCAGAATGATGAAGATATTCAGTTATACATTCCATCGCAGTTTTCACTTAAAACAAAAAGTCTGACCCTTAGTTTGAGTCCCAGTGATAGACATGTCCCCTTTTGAGCATGTGCTCAAGCTGCTCTCACTTGGTTGGATGAGCAGCTCACAAGAGGCTGTGATTGGGTGTTCTGAAGGACCTAAACTGTTGCATAGTTCTGGTAAAGGGAATCTCTTTATTAAGGGAAAATATTCCCACAGTCTCAATGGGACTCCTTTTCTTAATTTCCCTAGGCACCAATTAAAGAAACAGTTTAGAATTTTTAGTGAGTAATGAACACATAAATTTCCAAGTATTACTAAGCTTTATTGGAATGAAATGCTCACCACCCACACTTTCACTCTTGGACTCATTCTTCCCATTCACTCATTTGATTCTTACAATCAGAGCTGGCCAAGCCCTTTGTTGGGACAGGGGTTCTGCTAGGATCTTTTATTTCATGTATTTTTTAAAATCTATTAGTTGCTGGACTAAATTGCCTTGTGCTACACTAAACTATAAGATGTTTCAGAGTTTAGTTTTCTAGCCATTCTTCTGGAAGTATTCCTATCTTATTTTCATATAATAGCACCCTAGCTCCTTTTTTCTGGTATTGAAAGTGTTTCTAGCACTCCTCCATACAGAACTGGTACACAGCTTAAGGATTTTTTTAGCTAGAAATGTAAGAAGCATCAATGGCAAGGAGGGCTTTTTGTACAAATTCATCTTTTGGATTATTGTAATATGTTGTACAAGGATACTGCAACTGATACAGAATGCAGTGGTCTAGGTGGTTATGAGTGCACTTTGGTAGGCCTCTGTAACACCTGCATTTCACAGGTTGTACTGGTTTCTGGTAGGCTTCCCAAATGCAACTAAAGGTGTTGGTTATCAACTTAAATATATTCAGGGCACAGGGCCAGGTTATTTACAGGGGCCACCTTTCTCCTATTATTTCAACCATTCTCAAGGTTTGAGGGAGGGGGTATGCCCCTATATTAAACAGGATAAAACTTAGGAGATATACTTTTGTATCATGGCACTTTTGCTGTGAAACAGCATACCCTTCCTTCCTTGATCAAGATTCAATTGGCCCCAACGTTGCCAGATTTTTGTAAGGATCTGGTTCTCAGACATTAGGCTAGAGCAGGGGTGTCAAACCTGATTTCATTGAGGGCTGCATCAGGGTTGTGTTTGACCTCGGGGGGGGGGGTGGCGGGCGTGACCAGGGGGACGTAGCCAGCTCGACGTCACTCATGATGCACGCGGCCCTCCTGAGCTCCGTTTTCACTGGCAGAGGGTTGCAGGAGGCCATGGCAGCCGAAAACAGAGCTCGGGAGCCCGTTTTCGCTGGCAGAAGCACCTCAGGCTGGTCCTTCGCTGTTTCCAGGGTGGCCTTGTGGGCCAGATCCGGCCCCCAGGCCTTGAGTTTGACACCCCTGGGCTAAAGCATTATATGTGCCCATTTTTATGGAGTGTTAGTCAAATATATAAGTAGCAGGGGATGTGATTAGGTTTGTTTGAGTGTTTTTTTGTTTTAATTTTATTTTAGCCTCTCAGACTCACATCTTTAAATTGTACGGCCAGATAAATTGAACCTCTAAATGAGAGAGAATCAAAAAGCGTGAGAGAGGGAAGAAACACATGATTAAGAGATCATGGTTGACAGACTGTTGGTCTCACTTCAGAACAAGTACTTGAAGATGTTTATGTTTTGTTTATTACAGTTTTATTTGCTGAAAATGGGCCATAAAATGAGCACAAGAGCCCAAAATATTTTTATTCATTTTTTTATATGTTGCTTATATAACACCAGTTTGATATAATGGAGAGAAGAAGTCTGCAGAAACATTTATTTATATCCCAATTCAGTGATGAAGGTCACTGCATGTGTCTTGATGACAGAAAACCATATTTATCACTCAAAGTGTTGGGAGGATAAAATGGGGAACCGTTTTCCCAGGTTCCAGCGAATGTAAAAGTAATAAATAATCTTACTGGAATTCAGTTAAAATCTTTCAACATTCTGGGTGAATCTTAGAAATGGGCCTTAGTTTTATATGCTTGAAGAACATTTCAATTTTAATATTTAATCTTAAACATCTTCAGAAAATGAGCACTTTCTGTGATTGAGGTGTTCAGGATCCAAATAGACAATAGTGGGCTGGGGCAAATTGTCTAGTATTGCATTTTCCTTTGTTCTTGTGGTTTAGGAGAAAATCAGTGGAGACTTCACCTGAGAAACATTACTAATTTCTTTCCCTCTTTTTGCTCTTTCTAACCTCAAGGAATGTTGGAAAGATATTGTGTAAAGAGGATCGGGCCTTTGTTGGTCTGTCTCTTTCTCTATCGGCAGGATGTCTATCCAAAAACCAAACAATATGGGATCAAATTTGATGTGGTGGCAGAAACTGGCAAAGACATCTAGACTTAGAAGATGAAACACATCTAATCTGGGAGAGAAAAAAAATATATTATTTTTTCCTAGTGCATCTCTCTGGAATAAGCAGTTGTGCAGTTACTTAAAATGTTGCTGGATGTTCTATTCTTCTTCCTGATCATGTGACTCAGAGCAGAGCATAAATACAGTACCTTGTGCTTCCTAGTACACACATAAACACAAAACCAAGCCAACATAATACAAGGCAAGAACAGAAACACAGCCACAGAGATAATACATAGAGACTCATCTTGATTAGTCCCAGGGGAGAAAGTAAACACCCATGCATAACCCTCACCAGATAACAAAAAATGAACACTTCCTATAGCCACTGATAGTAAGAAATGGGAAAGAATTCTAGAACTAATATTCTACATCAGCGGTTCTCAACCTGTGGGTCGCGACCCCTTTGGGGGTCGAATGACCATTTCACAGGGGTCACCGCGCGCGTTAGCCTGCCATCTTGGTGCCACCGTCACTGCAGGGGTGAAATGCTCCCGGTTCGGCCGTGCCTGCGGGTCGCCGGACAGCCGGTAGCTACAGAAGCGGGAGACTTCGCCCACCCACCCGGACGCCGCCATTTGGGTTCTTTTACCCTCTGCGCATGCGCAAAGCGTTTTGCACATGCACAGAGGGTAAAAGAACCCAAATGGCGGCGTCTGGGTTGGTGGGCGGAGCCTCTCGCTACCTTGCAGCGGGGGGGGTCACGGGGGGGGTTGCGGCATTAGAAAGGTTGAGAACCACTGTTCTACATTTTCCTGTGGTTTCAGAATTCAAATGTTTTGCCTGAAAATAACTCTCCAAGTTTACTTCAGATAAAATCACTTGGCAGTTTGTAGGCCATTATCAATTAGTGTATTGTCCTGAGCATCTGCTTCTCTTGATATTTAAAGGTATTTTTAAGAGATTTCCTTCATTCTCATTCAGGTTTTGGTTGAACTATTTAATCCACAGCCATGGGCATGACTAAATGTAAATTTTTCCCCTGTTTCTTTTTGCTTTTTCCTTGCCCTTCCTTCCAACCTCTTCTGTTTTCTCCTGTACTGTTACAATTAGGTTCTAACCATATGAGTGTAATTACTCTGATTACATTTATTAACAGCTACTAGTTATGATGCTGCTAAGGAAGCCTCTTAGTACCACTAATCAAGGAACCACAGTGAAGAAGTGTTCATGTCGTGCTTGTGGGTTTCTGAGGGACATCTGATTATTTACTGGTAAAAAAAAAAAATACTGAGCTAAATTAACTTTTAATCTAATCCAGCAACATTCCTTTTATTTTCTCCTTGGGTTTTTAGTTGTATATTATTATGTAGATTTGCAATTAAATTGTAATTTTCCACTATGAATACATATGACAATTCACATATACAGGAGGGACCTATTTGCCATTTCTTTATGGAAGGATTTTTTTTCCCTCTTTAAAAATAAGCTTTTTTTTCTAGTGGAGTTCACACCATCTTTGCATTTATTTTTCTTTCTTTCTTTTCATTTTTGACTGGGTTTATATCCTGCCATTCCTCCAAAGTGGAAGGAGACTTTCCTTCATTTTATCTCCCTCACAGCAACCTTGTGAGGTAGGTTGGCCTGAAGGAGCATCAGGGGTGGGTTCCTCCCGGTTCAGACCAGATCGCCTGAATTGGTAGTGACCCGCTGATGACGTCACTTAAGTGGATCGGCTGGTGCTGGTCCGTGGGCGCCGCCATCTTTTTTTGTGATTTTTTTGCGAATTTTTTTACTGTTTGGAAGGTTTTTCCTCTTCTGCTGCTCGAAAAAGGGCCCTCCCGCCTGCCCCCGGGTTTATACTGACCTTTATTCCTTCGCCCGAAGCACAGCTGATCAGCTCCTCAGCTGTGTTTCAGGCTGATTGAAGCTACTGAGCATGTGCGGAAGCAAAATTGCATGAGGGAACACGCGCAAAACATCGCGATGCGAACTGGTGGGGAAGGTAAGTGGAACCCACCCCTGAGGAGCATGACTGGCCAGAGTTTCCATGGCTATGGGTGGACCTCTCCCACTTCAAGTCCAACCCTTTAATCACCTATATTTACAATGAGTTGTTACTAAAACTCAAAATGTATCATCTTCTAGATCCAATGAAACAGTTCATAATTCAGGAATGCCTGACAGGAACGCAGAAACGCCTGATTATTCTTTCAACTAATATTCCTGTTAAGTTGATTATCGTTTAAATTCCTTTTTCTGGATATTGTTGTACCTCATTAACCCCCCATCCCCGCACCCCCCAAAAATGTGCATCAACTTTGTGTATGGTCAGATGTTGATTGCTATATAGAAAGCACCAGATTGGAACCATCAGGGAATAATGTATTATTCTAGCCGCCCAGAGTCCCTTGGGAGTTGGGCGGCATACAAATTTAATAAATAATAATAATAATAATAATAACTTTGTGTATGGTCAGATGTTGATTGCTATATAGAAAGCACCAGATTGGAACCATCAGGGAATAATGTATTATTCTAGCCGCCCAGAGTCCCTTGGGAGTTGGGCGGCATACAAATTTAATAAATAATAATAATAATAATAATAATAA
>QLTV01001323.1:68206-93924 GCA_003457575.1 Thermophis baileyi | reverse complement strand
AAAAAATTATAAAATTATGAAATATCGCGACCTGGCCATTGAAACTACACGGCTATGGATGAAACATGTAACAGTGATACCCATTGTCATCGGGGCACTTGGTACCATGTCCAAGAATTTCACAAAACACATTGCAGCTTNAAAGCACCACACAAAATTATGAAATATCGCGACCTGGCTATTGAAACTACACGGCTATGGATGAAACATGTAACAGTGATACCCATTGTCATCGGGGCACTTGGTACCATGTCCAAGAATTTCACAAAACACATCAAGAAATTGCAGCTTCCTGCAATAACACCAGCGGAACTGCAAAAGACTGCGCTACTCGGAACATCATATATTTTAAGAAGATACTTGGTTGATACCTAGGATGCTGGCAGCAACCCGTATCAACCATTAGCACCAGTCAGTGGTATTTGTGACACTTTTAAATGTTCAGTTGACTGAGTTTCATGTTTAATGAATAAAAGAGATAATAATAATAATAATAATAATAATGCAATCTTACATTAAGACATATGGGGTGAAAAAGAAAAACCCTATTACACAGGCCACATTCTGCATGATAAAATTAAAATTAAAAATTAAAAACATAGAGAAAATGTATGTAACATAGTGACGATGTTTCTAAGAGACTGTATACATAAATCAGTAAATCAGAAAATTATGAGGTGTTAAACTGCACATCACTAATCACAACAGAAAGAAGAACTTTGCACTTTAGCACAGGAAAAAAGAATTTGAAATCAGAGACAACATGTGTTACTTCCAGCTGTAGTAACAGAATGATATATTTGAGAATTTGAGAATTCATTCTGCTTCATGTTAGATTCTGTAACCTTCATCTTAGCTCTCTTGGAGATTGAGACTGTCTGCTTCCTATCTGTAGTTCTGAAATAGCATTTATATTTGCTAAATTCTAAGTCACTCTTTCAAAATGTTTATCGACAGATCTCTATGGAAGGAGACACCCTGAGGCAAATGTAGTACTCTGGAATGAGTGCAAATGGATATTCTGCTAATCAAATATGAGATTGAGGTACTGTTCTTTTAATGTTATAGTTTAGTCAGCTTTAACTTCATGGTGATTGATGCAGACTGCACCCATTTATGGAATCAAAATCATGGGCTATCAAGGGGAGAAAAACCTATAATAAAAAGGGAGCCAGGATATCATTTGCCTTCCTAATAACTTTTGAACTGTATTGATGGTTTTATAATGGACATCTAAGGCTATAGGATCAAACAGAATATGTGAGTGTTACTGCTTTCAACCATTCCAAGTTGATCTGAGCTTTTAAGTTTAAGAGAGGGGGGGGGAGAGAGAGAGAGGGGGGGGGAGAGATTTATTTTCCATTTTGTCTAATAGCATGGTAAACAATAAAAGGATGAGCCAAGATCATGTCTTCCATATATCTTATGAGTGCATGCCTCAAAGCCTACAGTTAGCTATATTACTGACTTGTTAGAGAAGAAAGAAACACATTGGAATTAACTAGAGAAACTATAGATGATTTAGCTCAGCATCATATGGTTCACAGACTACTGCCACCTGTGAGGCTTCTGACAGATTTGAATATGTTCTAAACAGCATAGATTTGAAATGCTTCAATAGAGATGATTCCTCTTATATTTCAGGGAAAAGGGATTAAATCACATATATTGGCATCTTTTAGCAGGTAGCAATTTGATCCAAACATCGCTGATCATTTTGCTTTCGGTCACTGGCACACTGATTTCATTCTCTCTTTGCTCTAAAACTGCTGTGACATGGATGGACCCAGAGGGACTGCAGTGACCTGAGACTGTAATAGGGGAGTTGCCTTGGATGACACAAGGAATCTGCCTCTTCCCACAGAATGTAGGTTTTTTTTTTCTTTTTTGCTTCTCTCTTGATCCTGTTCATAATTCTAATCCCACTCAACACTTTCAGTATCTTCATTCTGATATATACTGTATTGCACATGCATACACACAGAGACAGATGATGATGATTTTATCTTGTCTTTTTTCATATCTATATACTTGTATTTCCTTCTATGATCAGGGCCTTGACGAGACGAGACGGGGCTTGTGTGGATAAATAAAACCGTGGACTATGTTGTTGGACATGTATATGTCCAGAAGGGTCTCCCAAGGTGAACAGGCCATGATAGATACCCCAGGCTAACACTGATCACACCTGCCAACCTGCATTGGACCAGCATGGCAGATTATGGTCTATTCCTTCCACATGCCAGGAAACATGCGGAAGAGGCCTATCCTGCAGTGGATAGACAATGGCTAAGATGATGATGATGATGATGATGATGATGATGATGATGATGATGATGATGATATTTGTATCTATAGTCAACTCAAGGTGAAAAACATACATAGGTATTCCTCATTTAGCAAATTCCTCTATAAATTAAGCATTCACAGTTAAGATGGTGATGAGAAAGTAACTTTGCAACCAATCTTTACATTTACAACCTTTGCAAGCGAAGAAAAACTGAGGTAAGATCATAAGCATAGTTATGGTTTCACTTAATGACTGCTTTGCTTAATGACCAGGTTGCAGGTTCCACTCGTTTAAAGAGAATTACCTGTACTATTGCCTTCTATTTTCCTCACAACAACCACCTTGTGAGTGACTGGCCCAAAAATCACCCAGCTGGCTGTCATGCCTAAGGGAGGCCTGAAACTTACAGTCTCCTAGTTTTTAGAGAAGCAGCTTAACCTCTATATGATAATCTTTGTTTGTGAAAGTGAAACATAATTCATTTCTTGGTAACCTCACAAAGGTACCCAAAAGAGAGAGAAAAAGCCTGTGCAACTAAATGGATATCCTAGTGAATAAAAGATTGATTTCCTTTGGTAGATCACCATGGTCTTGTACAGGATTGCAGTCTGTGAGGTCTTCACTCAGTTTCTCCCAAGAACAGGTTATGTTTAACTGTATTTAACCAGAAAGAAGGCTGAGAAAATGTCCACAGACCCCTCACATCCTGGGCATAATTTTCTTCAATTTCTCCCTTCAGGATCCCACTATAGGGCATTGCATGCCAAATACATGCAATGCAAAAAATAGAGACAAATTCCATGTGTGTCCAATCACACTTGTGATGATTCTATTATTCTATTTAACATATTTGTATGCCATTAGTGATGTATAGATTCTCAGAAATATTTTCCAGTTGTTAGAAACACAATTAAAAGGACACGTCAATATTTTGTTTCAATTCTTTTCTTCTTTATCGTCATTTATGATTATTTGTGAGAAGTTTCCTTCTATATTAATTTCTCTTATAAAATCTAGATCCTGTGAGATGTTCTCTATTCTGGGGAACTCCTGATGTTTTCAAAAATAGCATCAGCAATCAAATGAGTTCCAGTAGCACTGGTAGATGATTTCCCATTTGCCTTTTAGAAAATAACTTGTTCTGCATTTTATTTATTCATTTATTTATTTTATTTGTCAAGCATGTATAAGATAACAGATATAAGTATAAACATGTTTATGAATACATGAAATGGATACAAATAAATGGAGACATTAGGACAGGGACGGTAGGCATGATGGTTCACTTATTTTGGGCTGCAGGATTTTAATCAGCATGACCAATAGTTGATACAACTATTGGCATTATATTCTACACTTCCTTGAACAGTTAGAATCTCCAGAAACAGCAGTAGTTTTGGTCTGACTTCTTTGGGTGAGGGATTGTTGTAGATGTATATTGTGCTTATTATATGTAATTTATGTATGTATAAATAAGTAGAGGCAAACATTGTATGCACTCCAATCAAACAACAGCTCGTTGCCCCTTATAGATGAATGGGAAATTAAATCTTTCAGAATTTTTAAACCAATATATAGATCTATGTGCCAAAACCTTTGTGTCTGTCTGTAACCTTCAATTGGGCAAAACAGTGTGTCATAGAACAACAATTATTGAATCAAGGTACCTCAGAGGGCTCGGTTACAGAATGCTAAGATCCATTACTGCTGTGGGAATGAAATTTGGGAAACTTGTGGCCACTTCAATGCTGCTGCGCTGCCATGGTTTGCTATGGTCATGTGATCTCATTTCCAACACTCCCTGACAGTTTCCCATGTGTCAACTCAAAAGCTAGCAGGGAAGGTTGCAGGTGTTGCTCAGTGTTATGTGCTCCTAATGCCCTCAAATATGTGGAGCACTGCATTTTGAGCCAATGGAAGTTTCCAAATATTCTTTAAAGGCAGCACCAGGTAGAGTACCTAACAATATTCTAGAAATCAGAGGAGGGGAGGGTGACAAGGACATGAATTACTATTGGAAATCCTCCTCTCCCAAGTAGGGCCACAATTAGTGGATCAACAAGAGTTGGGCATAAGCCAAGCTGACCACAGCTTCTACTTAGTATCCCTGCTGGAGTCATGAATCTAGAAGGTTCCCAAGTTGTGGACCTGTTTCAGAATAGTGCTTGTCCATTAAGAAGTACCTCTGGTGGTGACAGAAGACCCTGATGTGTCAACAGCAACAGCACCCTGGCAGGGTTCAACTTCAGGTTTTCTCCTTTCTTGCCGCAGTTGTTAAGTGAATCATTGCACTGTTAAGTTAGTGACATGATTGTTAAGTGAATCTGGTTTCCCCATTGACTCAGCTTGTCAAAAGGTTGCAATAGGTGATCACATGAACTCTGGACTCTGCGACTGTCATCAATACATGCCGATTGCCAAGTGTCTGAATTTTGATCACGTGACCATCCGGATGCTGCAATGGTTATAAGTGTGAAAGTCACTTTTTTTAATGCCCTTGTAACTTCGAACGATCACTAAATGAATGGTAATAAGTTGAGGACTACCTAATCTTGCGTAACTTCTTCTCTGGTAATATTGTACTTCTAACTAGAGCATATAAAACATTTGCTAGACCAATTCTCGAATACAGCTCATCTGTCTGGAACCCACACTACATATCGGTCATTAATACAATTGAGAATGTCCAGAGATATTTCACGAGACGAGTACTACACTCCTCCGTCCGCAACAGAATTCCTTATGCATCCAGACTTGAAATTTTAGGCCTAGAAAACTTAGAACTATGCCGCCTACGATCTGACCTAAGTGTAGCACACAAAATTATATGCTACAATGTCCTACCTTTCAATGACTACTTCAGCTTCAACCATAACAATACACGTTTACTTCAGCAACATAGTTGTCAATGCCTGGAATACATTACCCGACTCTGTAGTTTCTTCCCCAAACCCCCAAATCTTTAACCTTAAACTGACTACCATTGACCTCACCCCATTCCTAAGAGGTCTGTAAGGGGCGTGCATAAGCGCACCAATGTGCCTACCGTCCCTGTCCTAAAGTCCCCATGTACTCGAAAAATATGTACTCAAACTATGTTTGTACTTATTATATACTCATATTAATATTTATACTTTACCTGTAATCATATACATGCTTGACAAAATAAATAAATAAATAAATAAAATATATATGGCAACCAATAACACTATTTTTCCTGAACTGCTTATGTACTGTGTATAATATCCTGTATCTGTTCTCCCCCCCCCCATAATAATGCTGTATTATTTTGTTCTGTCTGAGGTTCTACAAAGGCTATTTTTAAAAGAACATTTTCCCCATCTTCTCATTTTGGGTGACACTGATTTACTTAAGGCTACTCTGCCAAGCTCGTAACTCATGGGATGCAATCTGCATATTCAGCCACTCTCTTTATAGAAAGAAAAGAAAAGGCTCCTGGTTTTCTCATCAAGGGTCAGTTCCTGGTTTTGGAGTAATTTCTTGACTCCTGAGAATTTACTTGGTCTGTACTAAACAGAGTTCCAAAAAAGATGATGGAAAAAGTCTGAGAACGGGAAGCTAATTTTTACAACCTAAGATTGCTGACAACATGAGATCACTGGCATACAGAGCAAAGAGTTGTGTGCCTTGGTAGAAGACTTGAAACCAGTTTTAAAAGAAAGAGGTAATTATTCTAGGCTCTGTATTGTCCCCCCCCCCCCAGAACAAGGAAAAGCTGAAAATTACACTTGGAAAACAGTCAAGCAATTTGAGGATAAGGAACAGCTCTGAGCCAAGATGCTCATATTTGCATGATGCTGCCAAACGTTTTGTAGAAATCACATCACATGATTAGGTGAATGGGTTGGGGGCAGCTAAAGGCTCTTTGGGTGCAATGAGCCATGAGGTCAAAGGCCAATTATATTTAGCAACCAGGAAATTCATAAACTGTAAAAGGATAGTGCATCTTAATCTCCCAGAAAAGTTTTTCCATTCAGGAAAAAAAAAAAGCTGGCAAGATAATCATAAAGAGGAAATTTTCTGTGATGAGAAATATATAAACGAAGAAAAAAAAGGAAAGTAAAGAAAAAGAAAAGAAAAAGAAATAGTAAAAAAGAAAAGAAACATAAAAGATTACTCTCTACTCCCTCCAGACAAGTATAAACAATTTGGCTAATCTAACACCTTTAGTATTTCAATTAAAAAAAAAATGTTCTGAGTCTCTGGCCACCAGTTGGCAAACAAGCAGCCATTATGCCATCAATGCTATTTCAGTATCCCTTTGAAAGCTTTGCCCAATGATATTTGATTCCCTTGGGATTCATTGTACTCTGATTAGGCAGGATTGTATCATTTGATTTAATGTCAACTGCCTTTCCCTATCATGTCCGGTGGTTTCATTATAGGGACAAATATTCCACTAAGCACTGTACTGAGGTCATAAAACTTTTTTTTCCCCTCAGTCACCCTTGGCAGATGTCCCTGTTTCAATGAAGAATCCAGTTTTCTCAATTCTTCTTTGGAAACAAATGGAGAACAAATTCTGAAAAAAGCAGCACATCTTTTCACCATTTGGAGTAATTGTTCCAACAGTGACCTCTCTTCCGGAGTTACAAAAGCCTCACTCCTCAAGGGTTAGAGTCAAATGCAAAATCATCCTCTATGATTCTTGTGATGCAAGAAAATGAAGCGTTTTCTACACTAGAAGGTATTTTTACCTGAGGAACCATTTTGTCCCAATTACATTGACCTGTCCTTGTCAACCCTGAAGCTGATCTGGCCGAAGCCATCTTGGAGCTTCAGTGCTGCCACACTGGAACTGAGGGATGGGGGGGGAATTAGAGATAGCTGGGGTTGTGTAGTCCAAATAAGATACTTTCTCTTGGGAACCAAGGACATTCACACACCTGGCCGGAGGAAGGAGGAGTGATGTCACCAGGCCACCAGACGGTGCTTTGATTGGACCATGTGACTGATTTTTTGGGGTTGAGGGAAAAACTTTTACTTTTAATTAGGTGAAAACCCCGGGACCCTTCAGAGTCAGTTTTCATCAGATCTGTGTCAATATGATATATCCAATAAAGCTATTCTTTGAGGAATTCATCTGCCTCGAAGTTTTGCTTGGTATGGGTCTATTACTTGGAACGCTGACAGTCCTACCTGCTCAGGCAGGGAAGGTATATTACGGACCCTGTCAGTTAAATAATTAAATAAAGATGTCAACTATATCATTAATATATAAATTAAACACTGATAGGTAAGAATATATTCTTGTTTTGTATCTGTTTAGGTAGGGGTGATTTAGGTTTTGTTGTTGTTGTATTTTTTTTTTATGGTGCCTTCACATCATTGCTGACTTTTGGCTACTGGCTGTATAATCCCTACAGTTTGCTTGGCAAGACTTCAGAAATGATTTTCCATTGTCTGCTTGCTAGAGCTGAGAGAGTATGAGTAGCTCAGGATTACCAGTGGGTTTTATGCCTAAAGCAAAACTAGAACTCACGGTTGCCTGCTGTTTTAACCACTACACCAAACTGGCTCTCTTTAAGTAGGGCTAGGTTCAAATAAATCAATAAAATTGTTCTCTATTTGAGGGTTGCTGCTATGATGCAACACTAATATTATTATGTTGTCTGCTTAAGGAGGCCAATCTATGTGGAAGCTACTTTCCTCTAAAATCTATCAGGTCGTTTCCATATTAGCAAACAGTGGTGTGAAATTTTTAAAATGATTAAAAAAATAGGCTAATTCAGGGCTGTCAAACTCACATCGTCACGGCATTGTCACGTGACCTATCAGGACTTCCCCCCCCCTTTGCTAAACCAGGAGTGGGTGTGGCCAGTGCATGATGCATCCGACCCGCGGGCCGCGAGTTTGACAACCCTGGGCTAATGCATTTTGCAGTGATGGGAAAGTTCTCACTGTTATTGCCTGATCTCTCATTATTGTCACAATGGAGACTTTAGAGAAGGAGTGGCTGAGAAAACAGGCAAAGAGATCTGATTCAAAATTGTAACAGACAGCAATTGTAACTTTAGAATGAATATGGTTGAAATGTATTTGAATATAAGTAGCTCGGGTTGGTAGTTGGGATGTTGGGCTGAGCTCCGAGCTTGGCAATTTGGTTGCAAACGTTTTGTCACCATTTGAGGAGACATTGTCAGTGCACTTTGAATTGCAAGAATGAATGAATGAATGAATTACAGAATTAATACATTTACATAGATTTATAAGCATCAGGGTCCTATTAAAGAGGTAATTCCACAGGTTGCACAGGGTTTGTCAATTTGGGTTAATTCTATGTATATAGAAGTGTTTATTCATCAGCCCTTTTTAGCAAAATTTGTTTTATTGCTTAACATTGGTGTCTATGAGTTCAGTTTAGTTTTTGCAACATATGGGCTTTTAAAATGTGGCAAATGGAAACAATGTAGTCAAATTAGTCAAAGTCACATTTAAATATTTGTGTGGGTATCACAGTGATGATAATTCAGCCAAGGTAAGTGGCTGCCACCCTGATCTCAGTGTCATGAGCCTGATACTTTCTTGTTCAGAAAGAATATAAGTTATAGAAAACTTGCTTCAATGTAGTTGAGAAATAAATAAATACACTGGATATCTTCTTGTTTCAATTAACTTTTCTATTTAGGAATGGACAATGCGTACCTAAATCCGTAAGTGGCCTCTGACATAATTTCAGAGGTTCTCTTCAAGAGATATATTCTTCACTCTCATATAGTCAATGCTGTAAGTCTTTTCAACGTGCTTCTTGGAAGAAGGAAAACAGGATGAGAAAAAGAGATAGATAAACAGTGTGTGTGTGTGTGTGTGTGTGTGTGTGTGTGTGTGTGTGTGTGTGTGAGAGAGAGAGAGAGAGAGAGAGAGAGAGAGAGAGAGAGAGAGAGAGTGGAGGGAGGGAGGGAGGAAGGAAGGAAAGAGAGAGAGAGAAAGAAAGAAAGAAAGAAGAAAAGAAAAGAAAAGAAAAGAAAGAAAGAAAGAAAGAAGGAAGGAAGAGAAAGAAAGAAAGAAAGAAAGAAAGAAAGAAAGAAAGGGAAGGAGAGGAAAGAAGAAAAAAAGAAAGAAAGAAAGAAAGAAAGAAAGAAAGAAAGGGTCAAGTAAAGGAAGATGTCAGAAAAGGAAAAAATAGCTATCATAAAATGAAGGTATGACTAAAATGTACAGGGCAAGTCATATAAGATTATAGGGGATTCTTCATATCCCTCCTCTATCCTTATCAGTGTTGTAGCCAGCCATTTCTAAGTTTGCAAGCTCCTCACCTCAAAGTCCCATAAAAACAATGGATAATTGGGATCTGCTGAGCATGGGGTATATATCTTCAAATTATAAGTAAATTTAGATTGGTTTGAAAGCTGGCTGACATTTTCCCCTTTGCTTACAGTGGGAGAGATGTTTATTTTTTATTTTTAAAATAAAATAGGAAAAACATTCTCCTTGCTTCTGATCTTTAGGAGCATCCAATGTGCCAAAGAATCAGCACTCAATTTATAGCTCCAGCTTCACTGAGACAGAAGGCCTAGCTAATCACATCTAGGCTCTCAAGCTAGGCAGAGTCAGGCCTAGTTAGATTTATTTTATTTATTTTATTTATTTATTTGTCAAGCGTATATATGATTACGAACAAAGTATAAACAGAGTATAAACATGTTTGTGAATATATAAGTACAAGCATGGTTATGAGTACAAGAAATTTTACAAATATATGGGTACATTAGGACAGGGACAGTAGGCACGCTGGTGCGCTTATGCACGCCCCTTACAGACCTCTTAGGCCCCAGGACCGGAAACTAGATTGGGAAGTGAAAATTAAGAAGACAATGGTAAAGCGCCTCCACTGTATACTGTAAAACTTTGCAAAAATTTGTTCACAAAGTTGCCAGAAGTCAGGACTGACCCCAAAGAGACTCTACTTTATATAGCTCCACTTATCATACCTTGGGAGGTTGGTTGCAAGTGGGATAAGATTATCACCATCATGCTTTTTTTTGTGAGTTTCTTATATTATCCAGTTTTCTGGCATGTTTGATAGACCAGGGCTTGGCCCCATGCACCAAGACTTTTCTTACATTCTCATGATCAAATTATATAATTGTTTTTGTCCATGTTGGATTGCGTTTTTGGACATGCTTCAACTTAGGTCTTAACATCTAGAGCTGGACTGATAATTACTGATCATTGCACAATCCCCTGATTTTGAATCTTTATGGGGTTTGTTAGAAGGTCCCTTCATTTGACAAGGTCTATGAAGAGGACACTGAATGTCCAGTTCCTATCCATGATTTTGCTTGTAAAGTTCGAAGAAGATTTTGTTAAGTCCATTATCTGGTTCTTTTGTATGAATTATATCTAGAATGAATGAATGAATGAATGAATGAATGAATGAATGAATGAATGAATGAATGAATGAGGCAGATATTCATTGTTTGGATACAAATTGGGGTTAAATATAAAAAACGCCAGCATACAAACAAATGATGAGAACCTATCAATTAAGCATTTTTACAGATCATCTGATTTTAATAGAAATATTTGCAGTTGAAATCCTATATCTATTTACCATCAAAAATTACTTTATACAATATTACATCAAGAAAGAAAGAAAGAGGAAGAAAGAAAAGAAAGAAAGAAAGAAAGAAAGAAAGAAAGAAAGAAAGAAAGAAAGAAAGAAAGAAAGAAAGAAAATTACCTTTACAATGATCTTTGGGATCCTAATTGAGACAGCTTTGTAAATGTCAGCTACATTATAAATGAAATTCATGTGAAAATAACACATCTGAAGGAAACAGGATTATTTCCCACAAGGGAAAATTTTAAGTTTCTTTTAACCTTATAGTCATGTTATTTGAGAATCATGGTGGTTTTCAGCCACACTCCAGCATTTATTGTTAGCTGAAACTGCCAAAAAAACACTTTAAAGAAAATATAAAGCAATAAGAAACTAGGTATTTTTTTAAAAAAAGACATGATTTTAAAAAAATTCCTGTACAGTGGATATACATAAGTTTGTATTGTTGTGTGTGTGTGTGTGTGTGTACATGTGTGTGGATGGATGTTGATTATTATTCATTTTCTAAACATTTCTGGTTTTAATTTGTGGAGATTTTGTTGTCCATAAAATGACCACATGTGTTGAACAGGAACCTCATAAATTCTGTTGTAAAATGAAGTTTGGTGTTGGAGCATTTGTTCCTGATTATATAATAATCACAGTAATGATGACAAAATTATGAGAGAAAAAGCATGCAACTTTTAAGAACTATAAATGAATGTTTCTAACAAAGTGACAGAAAAAGCCTTTCCACTTTTTATGTATGCAGCATGTTACTTGGTAATTGCCAGTGAAAGAAATGATACCAACACATTTGGGAACTTACTTCATATGCAACTAAAGCTGGATTTTTATATTAGTACGGTATTACTGTTGTTGTAGGGAAGTATGGATTGTATGTGTTACTTAGAAATACAATGAACATGATATTTAGAGAGGGGTCCCCAACCCCCGGGCCACAGCCTACTACTGGGCCGTGGCCTATTCAGAACCGGGCCATGAGAGCAGTGGGCCAGCATGCATGCGCAGCTCCACTCAGACAAGCGGTGCCCCAAAGGCTTCTTTCTCTCTTGTGTGAGAGGAGCTGCGTGTGCATGCCGGTCCGCTGCTTGCATGGCCCGATTACCCTCTGCCCCCCCCCAGCCAGGTCGCCAAGTTGCCTGCTCCCGATGCTCCAAAAGCAGATCAGTGAGAGCAGAGACTGAGTGGGACAAGTGTTCAGCTTTGCAGGACACCCAATCCTCTTTTGGAGCATCGGGCAGCCTCAGTGAGCTTGAAGGAGCATGAGACCACGCCCCCAAAGGCTTCTCATACCTTTTGCAAATGGATAAAGGGCTTTGGGGGAGCAATTTCGCCCTGCTTCAGGCCTTCAATCCCTTTGCAAAAGCTTCTGGTGTGGAGAAGCCTGAAGGAGCGGAAAACCATGCCCCAAAGGCTTCTCTTCTTTCCTGCATGAGTGGAGCTGCACATGTGCATGGCCCAGCTTCCCTCTCCCCAACCAGCCAGGCTGCCAAGCCACAAAGGTTGGGGATTACTGATTTAGAGGACATAGTAGAAGGGAAAGGGACGTTGCCTCTAGGGCAGGCAACTTCTGTGCTTGGATCCTGTGGGAACATTTGAACTCAGAGAATGTTGTGGGCTGGGAATGCTAAGATGTGGGTTGCTATAACTGAACTTCCTAAAAAGAAGACCCTTTAGAGAAATATCCAGTATGATGTCTGACTTCTTCTTCCACTACTCAACCTGGCTTTTATAGGATGTCTCCTTAATTTTATCTCCATAGCAATGTTGGAAAATAAATTGGATTGAAAGTGAGTGACTAACCCAAAGTCACTTAATGACTTTCAGAGTCAAACACTGGCATGAAAGTGATTCTTTCTGATCATAGTCCAACACATCATACATGCAAAAACACATATTTCTAGATTCATATACAATTCTCAAACACAGTATGCCTCCTGAACCCTTTGTGGTTTATGTCCTTTGCTAATAGGAATAATAACAACAAGAACTGAGGTGGCGTAGTGGTTAGAGTGCAGCACTGCAGGCTACTTCAGCTGACTGCTAGCTGCAGTTCGGCGGTTCAAATCTCACCGGCTCAAGGTTGACTCAGCCTTCTTCCATCCTTCCGAGGTGGGTAAAATGAGGACCCAGATTGTTGGGGGCAATATGCTGACTCTGTGAACCGCCTAGAGAGGGCTGTAAAGCACTGTGAAGCGGTATATAAGTCTAAGTGCTATTGCTAAGAACAAAGTTTGGATTCTGAGCAGGGATGGTACAAGACGTGTGGTGGACAGCTGGATCCTTAGCTGGAGCTGGGTAGAGGTAAGCAGCTGATCCCAGGGAGAGGGAAATGACAAAGAGGAAACGAGGCAGATATGGGGAGAAACAGGACAGAGAAAAGAGATTGCATAAGCAGTGTGATGCCACATAGCCATGGAGAAAGTGTGGCTGCCCTGAGACTAGTTCAGATTCTTTAAAACAAACAACAATCCAAGACATTTTAGGTTAAATGTTTCCTCACTGGGAGAGGCATTCGGAGTTCAAAACCCCTACTTTTCTGGGAAATACTTGACAGAAGATGAGCCTGTTTTTATTTTTGTCTTTCTAAAAGAGTGCACCTTTTTAACCTTCTGAATGGGGCATTCTGTGTCTCATCATCTCCTTTTTCTCTGAAGTTTGCTCTAGATCTTAGGATAAGCAGTCTTTGAATGAATGAAGCCATACTTCACATTTTGGGAGAGGATAGAAGCTGCAAGGGGCAGATCAATAATGTCGAATGGACTGCTGGACAGGACCTGTTTTGTTTTGTTTTTGTTGTTGTTCAGAATTGGATAATTTGTTTCAACTTTCAATTTCAATCAGAATATAGCTGGAAGGGACCTTGGAGGTCTTCTAGTCCAACTCTCTGCTTAAGCAGGAGATCCTATACCCTTTCAGATAGGTGGTTTTACAGTCTTCTTAAAAACCTCCAGTGATGAAGCACCCACAACATCTGAAGGCAAGCTGTTTCACTGGTTAATTGTCCTCACTGTTAGGAAGTTTCTCCTTAGTTCCAGGTTGCTTCTCTCCTTGATTAGTTTCCATCCATTGTTTCTTGTCCTGCCTTCTTGTCTTTTGGAAATTAAGTTGACCCACTCTTCTCTGTGGCAGCCCCTCAAATATTGGAACACTGCTATCATGTCACTCCTAGTCCTTCTTTTGTCTAGACTGGCCATACACAACTCTTGCAACCGTTCTTCATACGTTTTTGTTTCCAGGCCCTTAATCATCTTAGTTGCTCTTCTTTGCACTTTTTCCAAAGTCTCAACATCTTTTTTGTAATGTGACCAAAACTGGATGCAGTATTACAGTTGTGGTCTTAGTAAGGATTTATAAAGCGGTGCTAATACTTCATGTGATTTTGATTCTATGCCTCTGTTTATACAACCAAGGATTGTATTAGCTTTTTTGGCTGCTGCTGCACACTGCTGGCTCATGTTTAAGTGATCGTTATTAAATTACAGTCTTCTTCAAGTATCCACCTGTATATATGACAGTAATCCAATCTTCTGCTCTCTCTACATATTCAGCTGGGAACACTGAAAAGAAATGTTATTTGTGGGGCATATTTGCCTGAAAATAAGTAAAGCTCTACATATGACCAGAAATTTTCATAAAATTTTCCCAGATCTAGCAAACAGAGTTCTAGTTCAGTAATTTTCGCCAAATGTGTGGAGGTTGGTGAAAGGATGTGGAGTGGTTTGGAGAAACAACTCAACCCTCATATGCTCCCTTCTTTATCCACTTCTAAATCCTTGTGAGTTAGGCAACTGCCCTTGGGAGCTTTTTATCACATATTTTACATCCTACAAAATAGGTTTGTATTTTTGTCTTTTCACCACCCATTTTAGAAATTATGTTTAGAGGAAATTATGTTTAGAGAAATTATGTTTAGAGGAAGTTAGAGGACATAATCAGGGGATTGGATGGGTTTGCCCTGATTTGCATGGGATTGCACAGAACTGCTCCGTAAAACCCTGTAGCTTCAGGATGCTTTAGGTGTCAGGGTTCCAAGTAACACCCCCAACGAAAGAAGACTCCGAGGCTTGAAGTTCCTCAAAGTTCCATTTTATTAGAGATGTCATATTGGCACATCTGGGAAAACCCGAATCTGAAAGCTTCCAGGTTTTCCCCACCCAAAAGAAAGTTCAAGTCCCTGCCCAGCACCCACATGTCCATCACTTGGTCCAATGAAATCACCGTCCCAACTGAGGATGCCTCCCAGTCACACTCCTCCAGGTGCAGGGCAAGTTGTCCTTGACTCTCTGAGAAAGGAATATTATTATGACTATATATCACTCCTGCTCCATACTTCTGCCCCCTCCCAGTTTCCCACAGCAGTAAATGTGGCAGGCCTGAAGGCCCAATGCAAAAGATGGCTTCCAGGTCTGACATTAGGTTTCACTGAGAATGGGCAAAAGACAAAAGTTTGGATCAAATGGAAGCCAAACCTTGGCTCTTTTCTATCCATCCAAGGGGTAATAGATCCTGATCCTCTCCTTCTCTGAGGACGCTTCATAGGCACAAAGAATTGTTGATAAACTTCTCAAAGATATAATTAGCAATTTTCCTCCCAGGAATAATAAATTTGGAGAAATGTTGTAACTAAAGCTCTGTCTACCCGACTTCATACAGATTTTCATGGAGAACCTTTCCACAATGACATTTTCTCTAAATGTGCCAACATGTTTATTTCCTTGATACAGAGATGATTATTACTTATTACTCCATAGTTAGAAATCAATAATGACTTCAATATTCTACTTTAACATTAAGCTTATTAAGAAATAACAATTATTTCCTCATTCTATATAACAAATGTTTATAGACATTGTTTAGTAGACAATGGCTACTAACACTTTTTAAAAATTGTATTGGAGTGGGGGACAAAAAGCAGGAAAGAAGAGAAAATCTTGAAGATAAATTAGGTATTCAGGGAAATGTACATTTTCTTCCTTCAAGCATGGAGGATCTCTCTGTGAAAATCACAACAATATATTTGGATAACCTTTTGTGATACTATGTGATCGGGCTTGATAAATTGACAGTTAAAGCTTGAAAATTAACGAGTAGTTACGATCGGGCTTGATACATTGACACTTCAAGCTTGAAAATTTATGTAGAATGTGTAACTCCTAGGCATCAGAGCGTGTTAATATAAGGCAACTGGCAGTTTGGACAGAGTTCTTTTCAGGTGGGGAGGGGGAGTAGAATGTCTGAACTCCCAGCCTGCAGGCCAGATGAGTCACGCGCTGGCCTCACCCATGCCCGGTTTAGCGAAGGGGTAGCATCAGAGCATGTTAATATATGGCAATTGGCAGTTAGAACAGAGTTCTTTTCAGGTGGGGAGGGGGAGTAGAAACTCTAACTCCTTAGCATCAGAGCATGTTAATATAATACTGTATAAGAAATACTAATGATCTGATGGTCATTTCAAACAATCCTTTCTTAGCGAGCACCTAGAAGCCAAGAGGAATATACGTGCCAAGTTTCAAGTTTATAGACTTTACAGTTCTGGAGATTTCGTGATGAGTGAATTTTCTTTTACTGATCCCAGAGCACCTGAACATAGATTTTATTTCTCAAAAAGATGAAGATGATAACAATTCACTCCTGCAGCTATGTTCATTTAGCAAGGTTATTGGAGTTGATCTTTCACAGCGGAAGGCTTTTAATGAGCATTAAGCCTATTTTAGGGCTTTTATTATAGAATTGTTTTTGAGTTTTGAGGTATGTATTTCCTAGTAGGCTTGAGTAAATCAGTTCTGTTTCAGTTTGGTACCTGAGATTCAAAGGAATCTTGTTGCAATTCAATTTGAGAGAACGCCAATTCAATTTGAGCGGCTCAAAATTTTATTTGAAGAAAGATTTGTCCAAAGGCTATATTGGGGATGTCTATAGCTATTCACTTTTTGGCAGAATGAGTTGAAAATACCAGGGATGGTACATTCCTTTAGAGGCCATTAACTCTGCCAAATTTGAGTTGGCTATCTTGATCTTTACCATAAAACATTTTTGAAATATTTGTTTTACACTTTTCTAAAGACAGAGTAGCAGAAATGAGAAAAGCGGACCAAATTGGCCAGAAAAAAAGCCTATGTTGTTGTGTTGAACAATGTAAAAAATGCCCAGCTTAAAAAACAGTATTATTTTTTTAAAAAAAGATAAAAAATAATCTTTAACTTTTTCATTTGCATTTCTGGGATGCACTGTTTGGCATGACACTGAAAAACAACCATTGGGATGGCTTAGCTCCAATGTTGGAAAGACAGACTCTGATGGGTAGGGTCTCCTAATTATTGGCTTTGAAAAGTGGCCTTTTCTGGGGAGGTCTCTGAAGAATTCCTGCTTTCCTGGTGGAAAGGATCTGCTGCTTCTGATCATCGGGTTTTGAGAACTGACAGGAAAATTGGCATAGTTATCTTGGCCCATGCTGGTAAGAACCCCTTATATAAGGCAGGACTCAATTTTGTCAGGATTATGGTTTGCTGTTAATAATCTATAGTAGATATTTAACTAACAGAGGTAAAAGCAGGCTGACACAAAAAATTAAGTGGCATAGAGATAGGCAGGCCTCAGAGAAATATGATACATCAGAACAAATGTCATATGTATCAGTTTCTATTCCTAAAAAGAGCAAACATTTATGTCAGGCCCTGTTAGTGTTACCTGGCACTCATTCTATCATTGTCAAGAGCTTCAAATCTATCCCAATCATACAGAATTTCAAAGTACAGTTTTGATTCATGAGTGTGCCCTGGATTGATCACCTGAGTCTATATTCTGAGAGCTGAGAGCTGAATGGAATGCCTAGTTGTGTTGGCAGGATCAGCTGCAAAGTGTAATAAGCGCATTAGCAGAAGAGAGAGCAAATGTAAGGGGCTTATATCCGATCTTATGAAAGAACCTGAGGACTGGAAAAGTGAATGAAGTTCAAGCTCATAAAAAGCCAGGCCTTCCCAAAACATTTCTGATAGGCAGAATGTTTAATGACATGACAAATTGTATTGATTGGCTGCTCATATCAATGTCAGAGAGGGCAGCAATGTACTCAACTCCTTCTCAGCCTTCTTGAAGGGCATAACGATATATATGCGACTGGGTGATTAAAGCCTGTCCCATTGCACATAAAAATGGGCAGAGTCTCCATCATACGGCTGCAGAAGCTATTTTACATACAACCTGGCTTATATAAACTAGACTCCTTGCAATTATTCCCACAAACCACATCTAAGGGGCGCAAAAATGTTTGTGATGCGTGTTATGGAAAGTTGTATGGCAAGTAGATGAATACCTAAATTATCCCCAAAGCAGGTTAATCAAGGTTTTCCAGCATGGAATGCTTATACAAGTTGCTGAGTGCCTGCAAATCTGTAAATTGCTTTGAAAAGCTACCAAGCACTTTGAAACCATCTGATTTAATTTCCTGCTTCAAAGCAGGCCCTCACTTTGATTCACAAATCTGGTTCTGATTGGATTGAAAGAAGCTTTGTCAAATTGAAGCATTCCTACCTCAAAATGGCAAGAAAAATTAACACCAATTTTTAATTGCAACTGTTCAAAGGGCACCTTTACTTACAGAGGGGTGTGGATTACTTTCTGTTTAAAACCATTCTTATAGCATTTTTCTAAATGCTATAAGGATTTATAGCATTTAGCATTTATGCTACTTTCTTTATAGGATAAAGAATTCTTTATCCTATAATTTATAATAGGATAAATTCTTTATCCTATTCTTTATCCTATATTCTTTATAGGATAACCTCTAAACTCTGTAATTATGAAATTTGAGTGGTGATCCAAAGGGAGAAATATGATTTGGAGCATGCATGGGGGGGTGTACACCGCCGGAAATACCCTAAAGCAACTGCTTCTTTTCTCAGTCTCATGTGGTTTCCCTCTGCAGGTTCCATACAATCTTGGGAAAACAGAAAACACCCATTTGGTTTAAGGTGCTATAAGTGTCCTGCCCACCTAGCAGTTCGAAAGCATGCAAATGCAAGTAGATTATTAGGTACCACTTTGGTGGGAAGGTAACAGTGTTCATGCACCCTTGGCACATAGCCATGTTGGCCACATGACCATGGAAATTGTCTTCAGACAACACTGGCTCCTGAAATGGAGATGAGTACCATGTCCTAGTGTCAGACACGACTGATAGGGAAACCTTTACCTTTATCTTTTCCTCTCTGCAAATCCAAATCACCGTAAAGTCCTAGAAAATATACTGTATATGCTGAACTGTAATTCCAGGAATGTAACAGCTATTACAAGATTGGGGTGTGATAGCTCAGTGGTTAAAGACACTGAGCTTGTCAGTTGGAAAGCTGACTGCCTGGTTTAGAGACCCAAGTGCCGCACAACAGAGGGAGCTCCCGTTATTTGCCCCAGCTCCTGCCAACCTAGCAATTCAAAAGTATGCAAATGCAACTTAGGTACCACTTTGATGGGAAGGTAACAGCCTTCCCCGTGCCTTGGCATATAGCTATACTGGCCAGATGACCATGAAAGCATCTTTGGACATTGCTGGCTCCCTCAGTTAAGAAACAGAGATGAGCACTGTCCCCTAGAATCGGATACAAATGGACAGGGGAAATCTTTACCCTTACTTTATTACAAGCATAAAGGAGGCTGTTTGAGGAAAACTGAAATTTAAATAAATACATTGGTGCTTCTGTTTTATACTTTCTTGCTGTGCAAACTAAGCAAAGCCTAATGACCTGGGTAAATAAAGACCTGCTACTGGGGAACTAAAGTTTAACTAAGATTGGAGCTTGGATGGACACAACAGACTCAAAGAACAAAGCTGACTCAGTTTCCTTTATGATTCTAAGCACTGGCTTCAAACTGAAGGCTGTGTAACACAATATCTGCATATGGAAGGAATGAAGAGATGTGCCACAAATTCCTGGCAGAGCCAAAAGAGAAGCCAAGAAATTGAAAGTGAGTCACTGGCATCACCTTTCACCTAACAAACGAATCATGCATGAAAAGAGTTGGAGTGGTAAAGAAGATATCTGCTGATACTGCTTATTTTGTAGCATCTTCTATACTGTAGACAAGCATGGCACGAGGCCTTATGAATCACACTTTATAATTTTCATGACTTTCCAAAATACTCAGACTTCTTCATAGACTATTTGTCCTCAGTAAACTCTATTTTGTATACTAATTATGCAACATTTTCATGTTCATCATACATACAAGTTCTTTCTCAGGAAAGGAAACAGCAGCATTTCCAGATCCCAGATACTCTTCTATATATTTAATGTTATTTATAACAACTTTTATTATACTGAACAGTATGTGTTAATTAATTAATTAATTAATTAATTAATTTATAATAACTTTTATAATACTGAATTCAAAAAGTCTGCATGGTGCAAAGCAGACTAAAAGTGTAAATGAAATAGCCCCCAAAAATAACAACATTTTGTGGAGTCTACACTACCCAAATGGAGGACACCTGGTTTTGGAATTGGGGTACCTTAATGTGTGGCACTTTAATGGAGATGTGTATCAGGCTAAAGGCTACTAGGTAGGCATCCAATGAGGTTACTAGAGGGCATTGTTAAGAGCCATGATTTATCTTATTAGAATAGTTGAAAAGGATAGGAAAGTGTTCTGTGCACTCAGACTTACTGTAACTATTACACTCTGCCTACCAAGGTTGGTGTCAAGATTGCGCCAGTAACTGCAAGTTATTGCTTCTGGGTTGGGGACATTAGGGGATGACCACTCCAAGTGAGAGTATGGGACGTATGGGAAGACCCTAGCTGCAAGTGGGATTCTGTAGGATAGGGAACCCATTATAGGGGTGTGGGTACTAGGTTGGATGCAGAGGTGAAAGGAATACTTGAACTCCTATTTTGGTTGATTAAGATATTTGGATATGCAGAATTGGATAGAGGGAAGCTAGTGGGCTAATTGCAGTAGCTTTCAACAGGCTCTATCAAGACTGAATGGGCCAAATCACCTTGGCCAACTTGCCACGGCCAACTTGCCACAGGACAATTCAACAAATACAAAAGTTAAATTAATTTTGAGAGAACTGTGGCCAATAATAATAAAATTAAGAAAGTCAATTCATAAATACAAGAGTTAGAATAATAAAAATAACTGATTAAGACAACATTGAATTGTCCCATGGTGAGTTGTGCTACAGCAAGTTGGCCATGCCAAATTGGTTGTGGTGAGTTGTCCTAGACCCCCATCAAGATTATGTGTTGTAATGGAGAGAGTTGGGATAGCTCAGGACAGTTATAGAGATCTCTGCTTTTTCAGCAAAATGCCAGAAGGTGAGACGTTTGCAGAACATTTGTGAAAAAGTTGCCCAAATTTGCTTCTTTTCATTCATAGTCCGATCTGGTGATTTACTTGTAATCTGATTTGGAACTAATGTTGGTCTATGGATTCTAATGAAGTGCATGGGATATATAGGCATAAAATTTGTGACTGGTGACTAATCTTCATGCCCCAATTTTCTTTAGGGAGCCGAAGAGAGAAAAGTGAATAGCTGCATCTAGGAAGAGATCATAGCGATTGCCTCTTTGATGGAGATGGCAATTCTGGATGGCTTCAAGGAGACAATAGTGTTTTAGTTGTTACATTTGATGAAAGTCAGTCTATATATATATAATAAATAAATTTAATGTATAAATAGACCAACACCAAAATAACAACAAAAATGACCCGAATCTTATAGAATTTTGATATCATGCCCAGAGAATTTTGTCAATCTTATTTGAGCATGCCACATCTATTTATCTTGCTTGTTTTAAGGTTTTAAATTTAATATTGAAGAGCTGGGAGTATAAGGAATACTGCAACAAGTGCACAGCCATTTATTTATTTATACCCTGCCTTTCTGTTCTAGCATGTAGTGTGCGTATGCATGCATACATGCACACGTGCAATTAATCAGATTGTGTGTATGTGTCACATTGTGATAACGTTTCAGAGCAACAAGTACAAGCTTGCCCTGCTTTATTGGTTTTTTTAAAAAATCAGAATGTTTAATAAATTGCTAGATGTTATTTGGCTGCACTTATAACAAAAAAAGCTTCTATTCAGTAGCTCAGATACTAAGCAAAATTTCTTTCTCTCTGGTGTATGCAACCATTGGAGAAGGGAAAGGGAATAATGAAAGAGAAAAAATGCAGGGCATCAGCTTCTCTTATTAGCTTTTTCAGTTTCAAAAGGAATGCTGGGATGAAGTTGCAGGTATCATTCTGGCTTGCAAAGTTATTGTAGCCCCGAATGAATCTATGTCTTTATTTTTATTTTGTACTATCCACCTGACGCAATAGAAGCTACAAGTAAATGTTAATTCGTTGCTATTCTAAGATTGCTGATTCATAGGAAGAAACTTAGTGGAGCAGCATATCTTGCATGCATATATATCTCTACATCTACCTCCCTCCCCTCTCTCTCTCTCTCTCTCTCTCTCTCTCTCTCTCTCTCTCTCTCTCTCTCTCTCTCTCTCTCTCTATCTCTACACCTCTCTCCCCCCCCCCTCTCTCTCTCTCTCTCTCTCTCTCTCTCTCTCTCTCTCTCTCTCTCTCTCTCACACACACACACACACACACACACACATCCACACAAGACTTGAAAGCTTTGGGCTCATGTTAAGGGCAAAAGACTGACTGTTCAAAGCTTTGTTTCATCCAGCTGGTCTGAAGCCAACAGTCTCCTACTGAGAAACAAACAACCAATGAATCTGCCCAGATCAGTACATTCGGCTAATGAAAATGTATGTAATTGATATTTTATAACCATAGAAAGGATTTTCTTTAAGGGGTTTAATGATATTGATTGAAGGAAAGAAGCCAGATAGATGTTTCCCAGCTTCAGTGCGAGAGGTTTAAAGTGCCTTTGAATGAAGAAATGTACACTGGTTTAAAATTCACCACAAATTTCCATGCAATCTGCCGCTTTTTAATGCCATTGCACAACCTGACAATTAATCATGAGAGTCAACTGGCTCTCTTTTCTGATCAATTATCAGTGTCGAGACCTCTCATTGTGAATTCTGATCTGTATCAGTGTAACTGAAGAAGGGAACACTGAAAGCATTAGGAAATGAATTCAGGGGATTCTTTTACTGCCTGCAGTTCTACAGTTCTTCCTACAAATCAAAGGGCACCTGGTATATCCTTTAACTATATTTGTTACATCATGGGGGAACTAGATATTCTCATGAAAAGAGCTTCATGGAGAAGCGGATTTTTTAATGTGAAAGGTTGTCACATAGTAATATCGAGACTTATGCTTTTTAAATTTCCAGTTACAACAGGAGACAAGCTGCCAAATGTTTAATTTTGTTATTTTCTCACCTGTAACCAGGTGTTTCATATAGGAAGTATGAGAAAGAAAAACTTGCCGTGTTCCTTGCAATCCACCTCACCCACTAGCCTTAATCAGGGAATCCCAGATCATGAAACAAAGAACCCCTTAAGGCATGGGTGTCAAACTCGCCGCATCACATTGCCATCACGTGATGTATTACGATGTTTTTTCCCTTCGTGGAGCTGGGGTGGGCATGGCCCATGCGTGACACATCTGGCCTGCGGGCCGTCAGTTTGACACCCCTGCTTAAGGCTTTCAGCCAAGTTTGACACCTTGGTTGAAATTGATAGGAAATTGGCAAATATCAGCAACTCAATCAGAACCATTAGGAATCCTCTTAAGATATGGACATCCCTTACATACACAATAGGACTCCCCAAAGTGAGAGCCATCACCCAAGGTCACCACCAGGGCAGACAAAGAGAATGAAATTGGCTAAAGGTGACAGCCCATTCAGGTAAATATTCCTTTCAAGATAGCAGAGATTCCGCCCATTAAAAAAACAAAACATCCCTTCCTCTATGTGACTTCCACTTCTAACTGCAATCTCAATTAAGCAGAAAGCCAGCTGATATGGTAAACAAACAGGGGGAAAACCAAGTTCAAGTTAACCCCTGAGTGCCAACATTTGGCCATCCAGCTAATTGCAGTTTCCAATAATTCCTAAAGGTTGGGTACTGTTCCTGGGAGGAACAAAGGAAAGATTTTCTCTTGAAAACTAAGTATGGTGCTCTCTAACGTTACCCAGTATTGGTAATGAAATGTCTGCAAGAAAACAATCAAGCTGAGAGAGCACCAAAAAACCCCACATTTCAACCCGAGCACAAATATTTCTCCTTTATTGACAGTTCTTATCTTTCACTTATCTCTCCCTCTTATATATGTGTTAGAAGAAAATTCTAGATTCAGTCCAGGCTGAGTCTTCCAAAGAACACACAGGGTGAATTACAGAGGAAAAGTTTTATTCAAAGCAGGGCAGACAATCACAGCAATCGAAGGTAGGCTACGAAGTTAGTGTTGATGATGATGATGTTACCTAGTTTGGGTAATGAAACGTCTGCAAGTGGTGACTAACTGTGAAAGGAACTATGAAAAAATAACTGGAGTAATTAAACTGATATATTGTTTTTTATCTATTGGGGAAAGCACCTTCTCTAGGATGTAGTCCAGTAGCTTATTTGTGAGATAAAATAATAATTTTTAAATTGTAATATCCATAATGGTCTCAACTATTTAAACATTAATAGCCTTGTTTAACTATTCAGCTGAACAGGAGAGTCTGCAGGGTCCAATGCTTTCATCATTTACCTCCATTTAACTACCCCATAAATTTTTTTGGTGAACATGTGGAGAACTCAGCCTTGATAAAGAATAGAGCTGTGGACACTGTCTCCACCCCTAGGACCCATGCGTTTGTAAATTTGAGGTAGAACTATATTTGTGACTGCATGAATAAGAATACAGCTCTTGACACGATCCAGGAACCTGGGGACAAATCAGTGGTGGGTTGCTGCCGGTTCGGACTGGTTCTCCTGTACCAGTGGCGGAAATTTGCACCCACTCGCCAAACCAGCAGCGATGGCCGACTGTCCACACCCCCAAACCGGTTCTCTGGTCGCCGTGGGTGGCAAAGAACCCTCTGCGCATGCGCAGAGGGTCATTTCCCCGATGTGACATAGGCATGCGCGTGAGCCAAGTGTGCGAGCGCGTGCAAAACGCGCACTTCCGTCGTGATGCGAACCAGTAGGGAAGGTAAGTGGAACACACCCGTGGGACAAATTTACCGTATTCATAATTGGGAGATTCTGGTAAGCAGAGGTTGCCAACCAGAGGCAGAATTCATGGCTAAATAGAAGAGTGGCTCTCCAGTTTGAATATGAGGTAAATCAATTATTCATAATGATTTAATGAATAAATCAGATTTATTCATTTGATTTCATTCGTTTTGATTTGATTAACCATTTGCTTCCTTACAGCAGTTTTGGATCTCCTCTATGATGTAATGGTATAATAGCTGTTATGTTCTAACTGTTTAAACTATGTTGCATGGTTCCAACCAGGTCCAGCGTTTGAGCGGGAAAAAGCTCAAACGCTATTGGCTGGTCTGTCTGACAGCTCCCTATAAAAGGGCAAGCTGTCAGACTGCTCTTTGCTGGTTACTGATACAAGAGCTGAAATAAAGAGCTGCTTTGGAAGTCTGTCTCCTGTCATCTCTACCCACTATCTAACAGTGGCGACGAGGGCTTGGGCCAGGAGAACTGTGACTAGCTGCTTCAGCACTTTCAACCAGCCAGGCAGACATCTGCCTGCCTCATTCTGCCGCTATGTCCCCCTTCCCCCCGCCGGCGCCTTGCGACCCGACCAGGGAGAAATGGGACTCCTACCTGCGGCGATTCGACTGCTTCCTGGGAGCAAACGATATGCTGGGTCTGACCGACAACCGCAAAAGAGCTGTGTTCTTGAGTCACTGTG
>QLTV01001323.1:49042-65451 GCA_003457575.1 Thermophis baileyi | reverse complement strand
CCATAAAACTTAATTTTTTTGACTGTACTTTAATATTATCCACAGTTGATGCTTATATGTCCTCCAGGTCAAAATCATCACAAAGCAATGACAGCCATTATGCCATAGAGATGAACTGTGGTACTTTTGAAGGTGGATCATTGTATGTCATCTCTACCCACTATCTAACAATAGCAATAGCAATAGCACTTAGACTTATATACCGCTTCACAGTGCTTCACAGCCCTCTCTAAGCAGTTTACAGCGTCAGCATATTGCCCCCAACAATCTGGGTCCTCATTTTACCCACCTCAGAAGGATGGAAGGCTGAGTCAACCTTGAGCCTGGTGAGATTCGAACTGCCAAATTACAGGCATCTGGCAGTCAGCAGAAGTAGCCTGCAGTACTGCATTCTAACCACTGCGCCACCACGGCTCATAATGGTGGCTTGAAAGGGAAGTGGGGGTATCTTTAAAAACCCTAATCAAAACCCTTCCTACTTTTCCTTACATAAAGTGCTCATCTGAAAGAGAAGGAGGAGTATTGGATGGGAGAACAATAAAAAACAAATATTAAAACATTAAAGTTAACAAGGATTAGGTAAAACTAGATAAAATTAGGTAAAACTCACTCTTTTATAGGTTGCTTTTCCCAGCAAGAAAGCCAGAAGAAAGACAAGATGAGTTGGGGAGGGGGTGCCATTTTCTTCTTCTCTCCTTACAGAAAAAAAAAACCAGATCTACTGTATATTTCTTTAGAAACTGAAGATTTGCATAGTCACATGTTCCTGTCTTCTTAAGCTTGAGCAAGTCTGTACAGAGCTCCTGCAGACAAACCGAACAGTTTGCGTCCAAAAGAAAGAGGTTAGTTAGAGGCTTGGCTGCTCTGCAGTGGCTGAGGCCCAAGCACTATTTCAGTTTAAAAACTTGAGGAAAGAAACAGTCACTGTCAGGTAATCTCTGCATTATGAGCAAAGAAATCTTTTACTGTGTTAATGTAATTGGATAAACAGCCATTACCGTCTACTTTTGCCAGCTGCAGTATGTTGTTATTTTTTTCCAGCCAATTTTAAACTTTTTTTTATGCTACTGAAGCCCAATATTTTTTTGGCTTCTGAAATGGAAAGCTTGGAATACCTGGGGACATTTTATTAAGTTACTTTGCAACCTTTCCACTTTGACTTTGGGGGTGAGCAAGGGGGATTGTAAAAGACGAAAGCAGAAAGGAGCATGATATTTGAGATTTAAAGTCACTGGGAATTTATAAAGAGACAGAATGTTAATTTGTTACCTGCATGTTTTTTTTTAATAATTTCTCAGTGATGACATTCATTTTCAAAAATTCAAAGGACACTTAATCTTGATACTGTATACTAAATACTATAATTTTCTCCCTCTTACCTGTTAGAACCTCTAGGGCAGGGGTCTCCAACCTGGGCAACTTTAAGACTTGTGGACTTAAACTCCCAGAATTCCTCAGCCAGCTGGCTGAGGAATTCTGGGAGTTGAAGTCCACAAGTCTTAAAGTTGCCCAGGTTGGAGACCCCTGCTCAGGGGTGCATTCTGGATCCTTTTGCTGCTGGTTTGTTCAAGGTCATGCCGCGCGCGCGCAGCAATAAAAAAATAGCTTCTGCGCATGTGCAGAAGCAAAATCCAAGATGGCGGCGCCCACGGAGACACCGACGGAACCGGCTCCGTGACATCATCGCCGAGTTATTAACGGTTCTAAAGAACCGGTTAGAACCAGTAGGAACCCACCTCTGCCCCTGCTCTAGGGAAACTGTCATGGCAGACGAAAGAATGTATAATAAACAATCTCCCTGTTGCTAATTTTGTTTATTCATTAAAAAGCTCAAGATACAAATCAGCAAGCTTTATCCATTGTTTATTCTTTCATCTCCCTAAACTGAGAACACATAATGACTTTGATAAGCAGATGGAGAGATTTCTGGTTTCAACTGACATTATACTTTATTGCTATGTTTTTGTATTAATTAGCACTATCACAATAGGTGTCATATTTTGTACTTCTCTAGAGTTTACTGTGTTCTGAGCTCAGACAGTTTAATATATTTATGCAGGTAAACAAGTAATATCATTATCATGTAACACAATTATAACAAACTAAAATAGATTGATATGAAAATGAATTGATTTATTTAAAATAAATTTCTTTCCATTCCA
Organism: Thermophis baileyi; assembly: GCA_003457575.1. Lineage (NCBI taxonomy): Eukaryota > Metazoa > Chordata > Lepidosauria > Squamata > Dipsadidae > Thermophis > Thermophis baileyi. The sequence continues at coordinate 63,289 of QLTV01001323.1, read as the reverse complement.
TATAAAGGGTTGTGAGACTACAACTATTTTTCCCGGAATATTAGGAAAGAACAAAGCTTGTATAGTCTTTATTCATTGAAGATCATTTATATTTCACCCTCTTTTAAAATCATGGGATTCAAAAGAGTATGTGTGGGGTTTCCAGATGGTGACCCACTTTATTTACCTACTTACCTGATTTATATGCTATCAAATCTAAGCAGACACATGTGATGTACAAAATCATAGTGAAAGCACCCACAGAATAACATCAGATGTAAATAGGTGCAATATAATAAAAACCATGAAGTGTCTATATATATGATAGGTATAACTAATATACCCATGGTAAATAACATTTAATACAAGTAGTACCAGCAATTAATTTTACAATAGTCTTACAACCATTAACCAACAATGATGTCACTCTGTAAACAATTCTTCACTACTACTAAGCATCATTTTGACAGCTACATGCAAGATGACATTCTGCTTTCAAGGGCCTCCAGGACAACAGTTTCCACCATTGGAGCTACTCTGCTATCTAGAAGAGATTGTTCCAAATTAGTGAAGCTATGATTGAATGTTTCTCTGAAAACCTCCCTGGTTTTTAGCCTCTTTACTTCATGGAAATTCAGGATTGTTAAGGCCTTTTCTTATGATGACCACACTGAATGAGTCAAGTCTAAATGGAACAGACTGAAAGTCTGGAAGTGTTTTGGTAACAAGTCACACAAAGAGTCTGAAGTACATCAGTACTATGCCCATAGCAAATAATACCTCCAGCAAAGTGCTACCGTATTTTGTACCAATTGTAGCTTTGGGATTGTCCTCAAAGGAGCCCAACAGCAAAAGCAATTCAGTAGTCTGGGTGAGTTATTCTTAGAAGGACCTTATAGTCCAGGAAGGGATATAACTGGTGCATCAGCTAAAATGAAATGATTCCTTGTCTATAGCCTCAACCCATACATTAGTAGCCACAACTGCAGGAAGATCTCTAGCTCTCACACCTATTCTCTAAGGCAGGGCTGTCAAACTCGCATCGTCATGGTGTCGTCACGTGACATATCGGGACTTTTTTCCCCTTTGCTAAACCGGGTGTGGGCGTGGCCAGCGCATGATGCATCCGGCCCGCAGGCCACGAGTTTGACAGCCCTGCTCTAAGGGATAATGCTACCCCTTGAGACAAACACTAGCAATGGACACCTTGATGAATAAACAGCCAGTTCATCTTTCTTGGGTTTAACGTCAGTCTGCTTTGTCCCACCAGAACCTAGCTACCTCCAAGCATTGAGACAAAACTTCTACAGCATCACCAAAGGTAGTAATGTAAATATGGGTACCATCAGTAAGTATAACCTTTTTAACCCTACATTTTAAAATAATTAGAAAAAAGACCATGTATGATCAAAAGAAGAGATTTTAGAAAGCCTTTCCATTAGATAATAAACAGCTATTTAAGAGACAATGAGAGGAAGCTTAAGGGAGTGTTCAGTCCCTAAATGCTAATGAAACTTTGTCTGCAAACATCTGGGACTGGGGGAAAATAAGATAAACCTATAGCAGCTGCTGCTTGAAATCTGAAAAGTATTATGAAATTAACATCAAAAACATCCACCCACTTCTCTTTCCCATAACTGCTGAAGCCATTATATACTCCCCCAATGTAATTTGCTAACAGCCCATCCATTTGACCTGAGACATTCTTAGGTATATTGTCTCTATTTTTCTATTAAAATATTTACAGTTATCAGAACAATTTTTTTAATGAGTCCTGCTTCTCTGCCTTACACAGCTCCATGTTTAGAAATTTAGCAGCCAGGCATTTTCTTCTCCATTTTAGCTCCACGTTAAAAAAAAAAAAAAAGGCAATTGTCTGCTAAAACTCTACATCTCTATGGCTGCTGTGAAAAATTCAAGAGTATGACTTGATAATGGAGAACATGACACACAACCCTTTTCACTAAATGTTTAATATGTAGCATGGTTAGTACAACTTTAGTGATACAAATTCCAGAACCACAAAATCATCTGTTGCGATTTATGTTGTACAAGAAGCCAAAGATTGCACACTACATTTAAGGATGCTTGTTAATGGTTTCAGGAAATGCAGAGTGTTATGAAATCTTTATTCTAGAAAGAGCTCAAATATTTGATTTTCATTAAGCAGTGAATTATATTTTATTTTTCAGGAAAATAAATATAATTCTATCCTTCACGAGTTAAAATCTGTATCAAGCTTCATACTATGAAGATGCTAATTTTTGGATTCTTAAAGATTAAGCAGGCTCAAAGGACATGAGGAATTAATGCTCATACATACATATATACTATAAATACAGCTACACATACAGTATGTAGGATGGATTTCTGAAGGGAGAATGGGAGGACTACTGTTCTAGAGACCTGATCAGATGTACTCTTATCAATTTAATTAAAGTGCCTGTTGATATGAATAGGGTAGGGAAAGTTTTAAATATCTGTTTTTTTTCCTCTTCTTTGTCATACATCTAAATATTTTTTCAAAATCAAAACATTAAAAATAAATTATTCTCTGTCTGTCACTACAGGGAGTCCTCAAGTTATAATCACAATTGACCCCAAAATTTATGTTGCTAAGTGAAACATTTATGAAGTGAATTTTGCCCCATTTTACAACCTTTCTTGCCACAGTTGCTAAGTGAATCACTGTGGTTGTTAAATTACTAACACAGTTGTTAAGTGAATCTGGCTTCCCCCTTGACTTTGCTTGTCAGAAGATTGCAAAGGCTGATCACGTGATCCCGGGACATTGCAACCGTCAAAAATATGAGTCAGTTGCCAAGCATTTGAATTTTGATCATGTGACCATGGGGATGCTGCTATGGTCAGAAGTGTGAAAAACAGGCATAAGACACTTTTTGAGTGCTACTGTAACTTCAAATAGTCACTAAATGAACTGTCATAAGTCAAGGACTATCCGTAACTGTGTCATTCCCACTTTGTTCTAGAGAGCCTCTGAACTCTTTGAAGAAAAGTTTTGAGAGTTTAAAGAGGAGAAAGAAAAAACTGGCCAAATTTTCTTCTTCCACTTCCTTTATTAGATGTGCTCCAGAAGCAAAGTTCTGCTCACAGAACTCAACATCAAGCATGCAATATTTATTCTAACCAATATGATAACATCCTATAGTCATATTTTTTTTAAAAAAATATTGCATATTAATCTATAAGCATTACCATTTCCTTCACCTAAAATAAAAGAGCAAACATTAGTTTCCAAGCTTCCCTACCCTTCAAAAAAAAAGGTGACTAATTTTAGACTTGGCATCTCCATCCATGAGCAGCCTACATGTGGTTAATGTTAGAAGCCAGGTCCTGCCACCAGCCAGAATTACCAGAAACAGTAGGCAGAAAAATAAAATAAAATTAAAAACATTCCAGTAGAACAGAGAAAGAACCACTGTTTCTATTCTTTTTCTGGGGTATTTAATTTGCCATTATTACTACACTTGCCAGTTTTTTTTCACGTAGGGAAGGAATATAGGGGACTATGAAGTGGTAAGAGGGGAAATTTAGTAGGCCAGAAAGGCATGGTATATCTAAGTCAGCCCAACTGCCTTGCCATTAACTGCTCTATTATCTAGACAGATGTTCTTTTTAAACAATAACCTATCTTCCCTTTTCCCTCATTTCTGCTGCTCAGACCTTTGCAAGCATCATTATTAATTCATATACCTCATTAAGCCATGATAATCAAAATGTATCTTTTGTAAACTGCAAAGGCCTTCAAGCTCTCTATCAGAAGATGCTCCAAAATTATTTTAGAACAATTTGGGTTTTGAAACTTTCCTTTGTAGGATTCACTTGGCAATGCCGACCCCTGGAAAGTGAAGTCACCGTGCTTTGCCTGTTTATTTAGAGCCCACTGCATTCAACTGGACTCGCTAAATAAGTTTAGGAACGCAATTTTAACTGGTCAGTCCAGCTCAGTGCATTTGCTACAGGAAGAGAAGAATGCTCTTATTTGCCATTTTGACTATTAGCTTCAGGGATAATTGTAGGGAGAGCAAGCTACAGGTAGCCCTCGACTTACAAGTCATTTAGTGACTGTTCGAAGTTACAACGGCACTGAAAAAAGTGATTTGTGACCATTTTTCACACTTATGATCATCGCAGTATCGCCATGGTCATGTGATTTACATCCGGATGCTTGACAACTGTTTCATATTTATGATGGTCACAGTGTCCTAGGGTCGTGTGATCACCTTTTGTGACCTTCTGACCAGCAAAGTCCATGAAAAAGCCACATTCACTTAACAACAATGTTACTAATTTAACAACTGCAGTGATTCACTTAGCAAATGTGGCAAGAAAAGTTGTAAAATAGGGCAAAACTCATTTAACAAACAACATAAATTTTGGGCTCAATTGCGGTCATAAGTCAAGGACTACCTGTAAAATTCTAGTCCTCTTCCTCAACACCTAATATCTGAGTGAAGATGTAATTTCTACCTTTCCTCATCTCATAGTACATAGAGAATCTGTTTCTATGCAGCTGATATGTATTATTGCTTGCATTCACAGATTCTCCTTGCTAAAAAAAATCTTTCACCTTGTCGCTTGAATTCTAGTTGAATTGCAAAGACAAACTCCACCATTATTGCATTTAATTTTCTCATATGGCTAGGTTTAAGAGTTTTAGAACCAGGTCCAGATTTACAAGTCATGTTGTAGGCAATTTACTATGCACCATACACTAATTCCTGCTATCATCTTTCCCCTAACTTGATAATTTCTAAGACAGATGGCTTCACCCTTCTGCATTGCTAGGACAGGCTTTTAAATAAGCACTTATAGAATTGCAGGCATATAGCCAGAGGTGAAATGCTACCGGTTAGGACCGGTTCGTCTGAACCGGTAGTAAAAAATGCTACCGGTTCAGCGAACCAATATATCTGACGATCAGCTGTGCGATGATCAGCTGTGCCGCGCGATCTAGATTAGCTAGATTTCCTGCTTTCTAGCTAATCTAAATCACGGCACAGCTGATTCCCCCCCTCGCTGTTCTACTTACCTTTGCAGACTCTGATGGCTTCAAAATGCTCTTTTTTTAGTGCTGCACAGTAGTGCCTGCAGCAAAGCACGCACGAAGTGAACCGGTAGCAGACTTCAGAGGATTTCACCCACGCATATAGCCCAATTCATGAATGTTTGGTCAATATTAAATCTATGCAGTAAAGACTGTAAAGCAGTCTTAGATAGTATTCAGGTGATTATCAAATCATGCTGTTAATTTTTTTACTTACAGGTAAAACAACTATAATTGGAGCCAGCAATTCCATTGCTAAATGATGCAGTCATTAAGTGGAGCATCACATGACCATGCCAGACTATGATATCACTCCCTTTGCAATTGCTAGATGAATCAGCCATGGTTGTTAAATGAGACATCACTTGACTGTTATTTGTACTGCTGGCTTCTCCATTGACTCTGCTTGCTGGAAACTGTAATGGGCACGAATGGTTATCACATGACTGCAGCACACTGCAATGGTCATAAGTGTGAGGACCATTATAAAGCTACTTTTTCAGCACTATTGTAACTCTGAACAGTTGCTAAGCAGGGTTGTTGTTAAGCAAGAACTACCTGTATTATATTTCTATTCCATCTTTCCTTTGCAGTTTCAAGGTGGCATAAATGGGGATGAGGAAACATCCCTTATTTTATCCCCCACTCCCCCAGTAATATATCTGTGAGGTAGAGTAGGCCGAGATACAACAGCTAATCCAAACTCACAATTTTCACCATAGCTGAGTGGGATTTGAACCCAAATCTCTCTTGGTCCAACTCCAACTCATTAAGAGTTTCACTCTGTGATTCTCACATGGTTTTAAAAAATTGGAATTGGGCCATTGGATCAAACTGTTCCTGCTCCCTGTATCTCTGTGGATTAATTAAATACTTCCTAATCATATTGCATCATTTCTGAATAATAAAAATATTATTTTAACTTTTACAAGGGTTCAACTAACTTCCCCGTGCATTGAAAGAGCACCTGGAGGGATCATAAGGCTGAAGAAGTGAGCTTTTTTTTAAATATGCATTCCTGGCACTCTTTGAATACAATATACCCATATCCCTGGTAGTCAGCATATCTGGGAAATATTGGAAGGTGATTTACAAGTGTAAATAAGGACATCTACAGAAGGAAGCTTTCTCTTTATCACCTACATGGGTGTTTCAGATATATGGATGATTGGGCACCTGGCCACATGGGGAGTTAGCAGCTGGAGGAGCTACATTTTTTTCAAGAAGTGAAGAAGGATTACTTGAAGCCTTATAACAAGCCTTGTAAACTGAGGAGGCTCAACTTAGAAGAATCTGTTTGCTGTTCTATAACAAAGCTATTTAAGATGGCTTCATTCTTTTTAGGATTTATTAGTTCATCTTTAATATCAAATTACGGCTGGATTAAAGAAAGATGTGATATACTCACCATGCCTGAGATCACTTATAAAGCTCAAAACTTGATTATGGTGTCAGTCTTCATAATCAATATTCAAATTATTTATTTTGCCATTACTTTCATGAAACTGCCCTTATAGGGAGAAAAGCTGTGCACATTTGTCATGTGAAAATATTGCAGGTCTGTCTGTTTCGCAATGATTACATATGTCTGGAAGCCTTGCTACAGTGCCCCTTTTCTGACCTCTGAATGAACTATATGACCAAAAAGACAAGCAAGCCTATGCAAGCAATTTTTTGATTCTTATACATCTAAGCATTCAGAGACAGCCATTTCATCACCTGACACTTGGGACATCAGAAAAAAAAGGAAGAGACAAGCATTTTACGTCTGGATTGTATTGTATTTCAATAAGATTTCAAGTTTTGATCTTTAAAACAGAGCAGTATAATATCTTTGGTATGTTTCAACCCAAGTTAGCTAGATTTTTAAAAAAAACAAACACCTTGCATTGGAATATTTCTGTTTTGTTCAACTAATGTATTCCATTTGTTCATGTGACTAATGTCATAGGAAAGGAACGTATAAGTATAAGATCCTGTCTGCTGCAGCTAAACTTAATATTATCTTGTATTTGCATATGCAGATGTAAACATTCTGTCTGTTTAATGCAGAGGTCTTCAAACTTGGCAACTTTAAGACTTGTGGACTTCAACTCCCAGAATTCTCCAGCCAGCATAGCTGGCTGGAGAATTCTGGGAGTTGAAGTCCACAAGTCTTAAAGTTGCCAAGTTTGGGGACCCCTGGTTTAATGGGAGAAAGGAAGAGAGAGGGGGATGACTAGGGATGCTTTCTTTCATCCTTTGTTACCGTCAACTAGTAATATTACAAGAGGAGAAACATACTGTAGCTTTCATCTAAGAAGGTTGGAAACTTTATTGGCTAGTCATCATTCTTGTCCCCATTTTCATTGTTTTCCATCACTGAGGGACTGTAGGAAGTTAGCACCCACCCCTCTCCTAGAAAAATGAAATATCATAGGAAATATTAAAAAGGCAGAATATTATATAGAATAGCCCTGGAGAAAGATGTTCTTAGGCAGAAAATAGACTCACTCTTAGTAGCCCCCACCTTTGTCAATGGACCATTAAGACCAGAGCAAACTCACTCATCCCCCCACCTTTGTCAATGGGCAGTCTATTCTACATAACAAAGATAGGATTAGCCCTCTGCCTCATGGCACCTGGGAAGATTGCATCAGCCAGCACTCAAACTAGCTTGGTATTCAGGACAGCCTACAGCAGTGATGGCGAACCTTTTTTTGCTCGGGTGCCAAAAGGGCGTGTGCACGTGTGCGATAGTGCGTGTGCGCATGCCCACACCCATAATGCAATGCTCTCCCCCCACGCATGCGTGCACACACACAAACACTGCGTTGCCCTCCCCCCCACGCATGCACGCAGGGCTCACTGAAGCCTCCGGACTTCCAGTAGGCCCGTTGGGTCCGTTTTTCACCATCCACAGGCTCCAGAGGCTTTCCTGAAGCCTGGGGAGGGCGAAAATGACCTCACCCCGCCCTCTGGAAGGCCGAAAATCAGCTGGCCAGTGCCTCGCGTGCCCTCAGATATGGCTCTGCGTGCCACCTATGGCACGCGTGCCATAGGTTCACCATCACGGGCCTACAGAGTTGCCCCTGCATGGCCCCATGGGAGTCTGACAGCCAACCAGGATACATTTCTTACACAGGAACAGGAAACTCTTAAAGTGGGGCCCAACAGAGAGCATAAAGCCGGGGCACTCTCAGCATTTCAGCCCTTTTTCTCTTCACCCAACATCTGGAAGTATGTGATCCACCTTTTCTGTTCAGGAGCCCCTGCCATGTGCTCCTGTACACCATTAAACCTTCTTTCCAAGCAACTTCCATGAATCCAGTGTCTTTTTCCCCACTTGGAACTGAATCCAGAAGGATATTCCTTACAACAGGACAAAGGCACATAGAAGTGATGCCATCATATCAGCACTTCAAACATTGGGTCTTTCCCCCCCACCCTTAGGGGCTTGTAAGAATTACAGTACTAAAACTCTTCCTAGTAACTTTCTTGGCAACAATGCAAAAGTGTTTGTCACTGTCTGTTTCCAGGATTGTTTTTCCCTGATTCTCAGTGTGATTTACAGTCCTGGTACTTCCTGATTGCTTTCCATCCAAGTATAACCAAATCCAATTCTGTTTAGCTTTTTTTAAGATCAGCCGAGGTCAGTTGCATGCTGTCATCTAGCTAGGCAAGGAGTTTTTAGTAAATATGCTTAAATGCATCTATTTTACTACTAAAAGCGGAGGGGGGGGGAATAGAAAGGTCATCATACTGAGAATGGACAATTTTGTTGATGATCCTGGAAATGTTCTAGAGACTGTAAACACAGAGCTGGTATCCTGTACTATAGATTGCAATCTCTGATCTACAGAAGAAATTGAATATATACAGTATAAAAAAATCCTGACTATATGATCCCTGACTGTAATCCTAAGGATTACAATCAAGTAACATAAATGGATTGCTTGCATAAAGTGTCTGTGTTCCTGCTTTGTTTTTGTTAATTAAGACTTGTTTACATGGTTGAAAGTTAGCCACCTCATCAAATGTAGGCATAATGGTGCCTGTCCCTCAAAATGAATCTTAGGCCACAATTAGTGAATATTTGAAATATTTCTGCCCACAATTCAGTTTATATCTAGATTTCTCTGAAGTAAATATTTCCAAGCAAATATTTAAAGAAGAATTGGTTGTGGGTAGAGAAGCTCCGATGTTTCTTTCAACTGTGCACTTTTCTACTAGTTTGCTGTACTGATTCTCTGTACTCCATGGATGATTTTTTTTTCTTGGAAATACATTCCTTCCTTTGTTACTATATAGAGTCATCACCAGAGGGTCAAGAAATGGTGAATCACCTTTACCAGCTAAATGTAAATTCTACTTGTCAGACTCTGTGAACCAAGCTGGCACATTCTGTTGGGAGGCACCTCTGTCAACTTGCCATAGTGTACAAAATGCAAATAAGCATACATGAGAACTCAGTTTTCATTTGTTGAGTTACACTGCAGGAAATAAATAAACTGGGCTACTTACTGATGATATTCCAAATGTAAAATATCCATGAAACAACCCTTTATCACTGTCTTTTTTAGGACCAAAATGTCCCAGGCATGACCCTTTTAAGTTATATTACATATGTGCTTACCCCTTTTTGGATGACAAAATAACTAGGGTGAGATTGAGTAGGTCAGGTTAGTGATCAGCACTTTTTCTTTCTTAATTGAAAGGTAAGTTCTTTAAGTGTTAAAGTGTGTGGGAACCTAGCGAACTGTTTCCTGATAATTCACAACCAGTTTCTAATATTCCATCACTGAGAAATATGTTGAAATACTCATGATATAGTCTCAGCTCTGGGGTTTCCGGTTGATGATCTACATTTAGTTAGTTACTATTTGTCAAACATGTACAAGATAGCAGGTATAGGTATAATCATAAACATAATCAAAGTGAATACAGATAGATGAAGACAATAGGACAGTAGGACAGGGACGGTAGGCACGCTGGTGCGCTTATGCACGCCCCTTACAGACCTCTTAGGAATGGGGTGAGGTCGACAGTTTCAACCTGGTTTCAGACTTTTGACACATAATGGACCACTGCTGTTGCTAATGTCCCATAGTAATTAACATGGGGAGGTAATGATATATTTGAAGTCTTTGAAAGAGCCCTTGAGAAAAGTTCTATGAAAGTGAATGTACTGTAATTTCCATTTTTGTTGCCTTTCATACTTTCTAACTATCTAGGATTCCAGACACTTATAGAACACATCGCATTAACAATCCTGGGCAAAAAAGATGATATCTAAAAACTAAACGAGTACTTAAGAAACCTATGACTTTGCTATTTATATGAGATTGGCAAGAGAAATAAACTAATCCCACTGTTGTTACATAAAAGAAGGGTTTATTCCTTACCATAGATCTGTATTTTCTGAAGCAGCTGAGAAGCAGCATGAGTCTTATTTGCTAAAGAAAACATAGATTTTGTCAACTTTGCCATTTTATTCTTTCTTGATATTTTCTGTGGCTATGATGCTGAGTTTGGAAGAAGTTCACAGAAAGAAGTTAGAGACTGAGGTCAACAGGCCTGGGAACCTGTTTGTGACTAATACATTAATGAGCTTCTTTGGGAAATATCCAAACCATTTTCATGTCTACACCTGAATATGATCAGACTTCAACAGGAAGCTGTCTTCAAAGAATATATGGTAACTTTTCTTTAAAAAAAAAACTTGCAACACATTAAACTTTTATGCTCAAAAAGTAATGGCACTAAGTGACACCTATTATATGTGCAGCCAGTGTAATGTGGGTTACAGACAGGAAGTAATTGCTCATCAAAAGAACTTATTATTATTGAAATGCTTTTCTAAAACACTTAAGGCTATTGGTATCATGCTTGAAGTATTTTATGTAGACAGTTTTTCCTGATCTCATTCTCCAAAGTCCATCAAACCAGAGCCAAGGCCTTTTTAATTCCTTAATATCTGGGTTAATCTTGTATTTACAAATGTAAAGCTTTAAACAATATCCTAGGGTTCATGGATTAATAAATTGAAGACTAGAAGGGTATTGAAAACTTATTAGTTTTCTTTGGGGTTAATGTTGCTTCAATAAGAAAATATTGTTGTATACTTACAGCATATTAACATTTTGCATACATTAGCATCTCCATATCTGTTGAATGTCAACTTGGTCACTAGGAACCAGTTTTCCTTGATATTTATACTTTCAGAATAGCTGTTACACAAGTATTGGCAATGACTATGATAGAAAGTAGAAGTGGGAGGCCTTCACGTATTGGAATGGATGGAGACATTTGGCTGAGGCAAACTTCACATATGGATAAACATAGAATACATCAAGAATGGACAACAGCTAGGAATAACATGCAGCCTCACCCTGTACTAGACCCCATACTCTTAGCTATGATATATATCACACCCATTGCCATCTGTGTTTCATTACAGGTAATTCTCAACCACAATGGAACCCAAAATTTATGTTGCTAAGCAAGGCAGTGGTTAAGTGAGTTTTGCCCCATTTTATGACCTGTTTTGCCACAATTATTAAGCAAATCACTGGAATTGTTAAGTGAATCATGCAGCTGTTAAATGAATCTGACTTCCCCCATTGATTTGATTGTTGGAAGCCAGCTGGGAAGGCTACAAATGGTGGTCACATGATCTCAGGACAGTGCAACTGTCATAAATACAGTTGCCAAGCTCCTGAATTTTGATCACATGACCCTGGGAATGCTGCAATGGTTTTAATTGTGAAAACCTGGCATAAGTCACTTTTTTTCAGTGCTGCTGTAGCTTCAAATGATCACTAAACAAATAGTTGTAAGTCGAGGACTACCTGTATAATGTTGGGTATATCTTATGAAGAAATTCCTCACATTAAAGGCTTCATGTAGTGATCATTTGGAAGCCACCAATCAACCATTACCAATAGCTCTGAAATACAATACTGTACAGTCAAATGGTCAATCCAGGAAGTGCTAAAGAAGCGTTACTGCTGTATGTATAGATGACATATATTGATGTGAATGGCAGAACCTTGGTAAATTCATACTTTTTAAAAAAAGATGATGCTTTATTTAAAACCCACCCATAAATGTGACAGAATGAAAATTTTGCTTGCAGAAAGGAAAGCCTAACGAGTTAGATTGACACTGATTCCTAATATAACCTGCAGGGATCAACCTCCAGATCTTTCAGTCCAATTCTCTTCAGTCTCAACCCACTATCTCTAGCCTACAACTTTTCTTTCTAGGTCCTAATCTTCCCTGGTTCTACTCTGTTCCATGACTTTCAACTATTTTGGAAAAGGATACCACTGATTAGTGAAGGTGAGCAGTAGTAAAAATAAATTGTTCTGTTTCAAGAGCCAGCTGGTTTTTCTTCAAGTGTCCCTCAAATCCATCCTAGACATGCTGAACGACATCACAGTATCATTTGCCTCGAGTGGGAAAATGGGTACAACCAACTTCTCTGTAATGCAGAAGGAAAAAAAGGCTTGCACAGAAGGACTTTTAACTAAACTATTGAACATGTAAAAGTGATTTGCAATCTAAAAACAAAACCGAAGGGCTAGAAGCGGCTACTAATACTGAGCAGGGGCCCTTTCTGGCAGACTGATGATGGTGGGAAGGCATAATCCTGATGACATAATGATTTTGGTGGGGAAAATAACTCATGGACAATGGGTGAATTGAAGGGACAAGCAGGGAGGCAATAATGGTAGAAAATGAGAATAAGCCTGAAATGGAGTCTGCTTTTCATCCGGTATAAAATGTTTGATAATATTCTCAGGTTTAACATACGGCGAGTCCAAAGGCCTTGGGGATTGATTTAGGTGCCACGATGATTTTTCCAATATTGTGGGAGTGGAGAGATACTATTTGAATTTCAAATTGTGTGGATGGGTGAGGATTACAGTACCATAGTCCAAAAGCTGCAGGAGGCACCAGATTGGGAACAGCTGGTCCAGGGTTCTCTTTTCTACTGAAGTGAAGATTTAAAATATGTATAAGGAAGAACAGGCAAGAGATTGCCCCACCAGGCCTTTTGTAGAACTGGATTTTGTCTGCTGGGTTTTTGAGTTTGTGTTTGAAATAGATGAAGTCCATCAGAATTAGACAAAATTCTAGATATGGCTAATGGGAACTGAACCTCTTTTGTAGTTTGATTATAAACCTACTTGCCTCATCACTCTCTTTTTCCTAAAGTGCCATAGTTCTTTGCCTGCTTCTTGAATGAGCGCCAAAAATTCCAACAATGGCAAGGGAGAAAACAAGAAAGCAAATGAGCCTTAAATTAGGTCTTGGCTGGTGAATCTTTTCAAGGCCTGCAATCTCAGCTGAGCAGCACTGTCCCTGCAGCATTTAACTCAAGGTAACTTGCCACTGTTCTGGCCTCCTGAGTGATGGATAGCTTCTCTACATTTCACTTTCCAAAGCCTGCCCAACGTATTTGAGAAGGGATGAAACAAGGGCGCATAACAGAGATGAGGTGGAGGTGGGGAATGAAACGGTGAAGAGAGATGAATTCTCCTGGGCTCGTTCCACAGAATCTTAATAATGTGCTAAGTTATTGTGCAGTGAAGGAATGCAATTAGCACAGCCGCCAAAATCCTCCTCCAGCAGGGTCATTACTGCATTAGTAAATGGAGGCTATTAAAATGTACACCGTTCCTAAACATACCAGAGAATCTGCCAGCCCAACAGGACCTAGGATTGATGAGAAAATGACCATTGTTCCTTTGCTCACTCCACTTTTCATGATGGCTTTTCTGATCAGGCCTTTGACCGCATCTCTCTCTTAGGCTCGTTTGTCTTTTTTCCTTCTATTAGCAAGCCCATGTTCTACACATTCTCTGGAGGGATCTTTCCTGAAAATCAAGTTGCAAGTCCACTGAGAGGAATCAGCAGTGAACTCAAAGGCAGTTCCCAGCTGTGAAAAGTAGCACAGGCAGCAGTAGATTTTGCTAGTGGAGAGACTGTGAGATGTTGATGAATGATTGGAGATCTGTGCATAAATAATGCCTGTCCTGCTCCTGTTCCAGAGGTCCTGATTTAATCTGTGCATGAGAAACAAGGGATCACTCTGATTACTAGTCATTTGATGAAAACCTTCCTATGAGGAATTGGACAAAGCTTCAAACTCCCTGAGTTTTTCATTCTCCATAGGGAAGAAACAAAATACCCCATATAGCTATACCAGGGAG
>QLTV01001323.1:11700-31414 GCA_003457575.1 Thermophis baileyi | reverse complement strand
CTCTCCCTGTCTCTCCCTCCCTCCGTCCCTCCCCCCTCCTCTCTTTTTCCCCTCCTGGAAGAATAATACAATGTTTGCAAGCATTTGGGAGGTTTTACTTAATAGCCCATTATGTGGCCATCATGAACTCATTCAAGACAAAAATAAAATGAAATTAAAGAAAAAAAAAAAAAGGTTTTTGTGTACTAATAGTAAGCCAAGCATCTGATAGAGTATAAGTATATTTCGTGTTTGTGTGTTTTGTTTTGTTTTAAAATGTCCACCCCTTGGCTACATTTGATCTATGTTTATAACAAAGTGCAAAACTGTACATAGTTCCAAAGACAAGCAGGTAATACACCCCTATTTTTCTTTAATAAACCAATGCAAAATTAAACCAAAATCTGCCTCACAATTTCTCATTTTGATCCTCTGAGAAAGAGGTTTCTATTTTTCTACTTTATTCTCAAGGTGGTTGAGACTTTGACTGTCTGTTCATAAAGCTTTCGTTTATTTGAGGCGTTGAGATATTGATAAGAGGATAATGATTAAGAAAAGTCACCTATCAAAGAAATTGCAACTAAACGTATAGAATTGCCTAGCAATAAGAATTGTCCCATGGCAAGATTAATAATTGTCCCGTGAAAGATTAATAATAACTTCCTTTCATATAGAAAGATGGTTTTAGCACTGGTTTTTAGCACTGTGCTTGATGAGAGAAGTACCATGCTTTGGAAATTCATGTTTCATGCCAGATTTCCCTAGACATCACCATGTTCATCTGCTTCCAGTATATTGGATAGAGAAATGCAGCCCCAGATGTTTACTGGCTGGAATTGCTTACAGCAATTGGAAAGGAATCATTATTTGCAACTTTCAAACGTTTGTTCCCGGGCTTGCTACCTGCAAACTTTCCAAATTTAGAAGTGGTAAAAATATGATCAATAACTTTATGGATCCTTCTTTATTTCAACTTTCATTGTTTTAGAACTCAGCTGGAAATGAGTGCAGACTGAACCTCGTTCAGCTCACTCAGTATTACATATATTCAGGTCTTATGGATGTCTTTTTCAGTGCCACTGCTTGACAAGAGATTCTTCTCCAAAATGCTTTGCTTCATTAAGATGCCTAAATTTTCTGGGGTGAGTTTATCCTGGTATGAGATATAGTGATAGCTCTAAGAATGGGTGTCTATGGAGCTTCTCAATCATCCAGTCATGGTTGTCCCAAAGGTGCTTTTCCAAAAGGCGGTTGGATTTTCTTGTTTTTTTCCCCTTTAAATATTTCGCTTCTCATCCAAGAAGCTTCTTGGGTGTCTAAGAATGGGGTTATAACATGGTGTCATGTGGACAGGTTTATCCACATAAGGGAAGATTTTTATCTTCTGTTGTGTGGATAAACCACCAAGAACATCCCCTTTATTTTCTTAACCTTAAAAACCTTCTTGGGCTGTTGAGGTCTGAAGATCTTTCCTGAGGTAAAGGAAAGAGATCCTGGTGAGATTTTCAGCTTTAAGGTTTACCAAGCTCAGGCTTGGATATTTTATTACTTTGTTTGGGAGGATTATTATGGTTGCCTAGAAAAGAGGATGGATAGCTTGGAGGAGCAGGAACCTCCCATTATGAGTAGAAGAATGTAAGCTAAGCAAGGAGAAGTTCAATTAGAAATCATCTTCTCTACCATGTTTGGATTCTTTGCTTAACCAAATAATTCCTGGTATCCCTATTACCTTACCCTTCTCCCTAATAGGTTGGTCCAAAATAAGATCTATATCACAATTTCATTATGGGTGATGGACTGATCTTGTTTTTATTACTGATTTTATGTAGGAGGGGTGAACTTGGGAATATGGTGATTGTTATTCCACACTCCATCCTTCCCTTTCACTCCTGCATATTCTGCTCCATGCATTATTATTATTCAACACATTTCACTTTCTTGAGACTGGTTTAATGGGATTCCTTTGCTTCTGGCTCTCATTCCCTCAATTAACAGACCTTCCAAAGTCAAGGAACTTTATACCCTAGAGGATTTTATCTGCCAAGCAACATCCATATGGTATTTAACTGAATTGACTTGATAAATACTAAATTGTGTTACTGTGTGATTCTGAAATGATAGCTTATATTTATAGAAGAGGATCAATTCAGCTGCTATATTATCATTGGCAGTGCAATTGCATTTAAAGAAGACACTTAGCTTTATGAACTTCCTAACTTGCCTGAAGCATCAAATATCTGACCAAATCCCAGAAGGAAGCAACTAAAGGAGTGCCACTCACTATCTGCAATCAATCATTGCCTAAAGTGCAAAAATTGACCTCACTGAGGGTCATTCAGCAAGGTAGATCCATGGCTCTCTTGTTCATCAGGGAAAGGATCACTTCATTGCTTGCTATAAAAGGGACTTTGACAAATGCTGGCAATAATTTCCAGACAGGTATATGGAAAGGGGAAGAGGAGTTAGGAGCCTCAGGCAGTACTTGTTCAATAAATACTTACAGATTTATTTATTTTTTCAAAAATGGAATGTAGCATGGGAGTATACATTAATGCCCAGTGAAAGCTGTGGGATAATGTTCATAAAATATCATAAGTAGCTCTATCATTAGAGTGAGTTGCTATACTGAATGTCAAGGTTGGCTGAGTTGCATTTAGGAATTGAAAATGTATGTATTGCACATTTAATTTACTTCTTGCATTCAGATTGTTAGGCCAGATCAGCACTACTGGGGCTATGCGGAGAAGAAAATTGATAAATGTCAAAAGAAAATAAAAGGAAAATGACAATACGACACCATAAATTCCACCAGTTCAGAATAAATGCATCTCTCGTGACAGATTATTTATGACTGTATCATAATAATATATTTTAGACCTCGTAAGCACCGAGGACATTTTTTTTACTTATGCCAAGCTAACCTCTGATTCCAATATGCTTTGCAGGGTTATTTCCTGTAAAGTAGTGATCAAAACGGCAAAAATGTCTATGATTCTAATTGAATTAGTATTGTCAGATTCTACTGGCCTTGTAACAACTTGTAACAACTGTGGAGCTCAGTTGTATAGATAGAAGGCATATATAAGAATACTGTACCACATTTCATGTCACTTATTAGGGTGAAAATCTTGCGATCAGAACTTCATAATTAAGACAAATCAATTACTTCTCCTCAATCAAGGACTTCCTGTTCTTATTCTTTATCACTATTTCCCTATCTTTACTATTTGCACTTTTCCACAGCCATAGGATTTTTTTCTATCCTATCTCTGGTAAATGCACATATTTGGAAAACCAACTTTTTGCAACATTCTTTTTTTGCTTTGCTTGCTGAACTGCTTTGCAAAATTCAGAGAAATTGGAAAGGATAATTATGTTCTGCTACACATACCACCTTGAAGAATTGATTTGGCATTAAGGCTTGTCCCCATGAATCTTGCTCATTTGTTCTGGCAAGAATTTCCCTTGGTGTTCCACACAGTGGCAGCATGGGAAGCCTTGCTTAAATTAGACTTGACTCCTCTACACTGGGAAAGGTAATTATCTACAGGTAGTCCTCAAATTACAACCAAAATTGGGTCCAGAATTTCTGTGGCTAATCAAGGAGGTCGTGAAGTGAGCTGTGTCCAATTTTACAACCTTTTTGCCATGGTTGTTAAGTGAATCATTCTCATTGTTAAATGTATCACACAGTCGTTAAGCAAATCCAGCTTCCCTCATCGACTTTGATTGTTGGAACCCGGCTGAGAAGATCCAATAGTGATCACAAACCTGGGACACTGCAATTGTCATTAATACATGCTGACTGCTAAGCATGCTTGCAATGGTTGTAAGTGTGAATACCAGTCATAATCCCATTTTTCAGTGCCATTGCAACTTCAAATGGTTGTCAGCCGAGAACTACCTGTATAGATTTTTCTGCACTCTCATGGGTAAACTGGTTTAAGAAATCCCTTTCCAGATTTTAACCCTTTCTTTAACGTTGGCAATAATTATGACCTGATGTTTTGCTCAGACAAACTGCATTTACTATGTTTTTTGACTGGTGGAGTCTCTTTATTCTTGACCTTTTGTGGAAAAAGGGGAGTAGGAGTAGAAGGAAAAATAAAACCTGCAACTTGGTTAGGAGGATAGCATAACTTATTTTACATGGTTAAAAAACCCATCACATAAAATGTGATAGAAATTGCCCTCTTGGTGAATTGGGAACAAGCAGGATAACATCTTAAAGTCCCACTCTCGAGAAATTATCAGTGGACTGAAATTACTCTGTGGCAAACTCATCATGAGACCTCTGCATGAATCCTATTTCTAGTATCTAAAGCTTTAAAGTATGATAACTTGTGAACATTAACAGTCTCAGTTAGCCTCTGGTGTGACTTTTGCCAGGAGGGCCTGGCATCTCTAGTTTATCATTTGCTTTCAGTATTATTATTAATGACATCCTTCTAGATAGACTAGGATGTGGAAGCACTGTATGCCAATCTCTCCCTTCCTACTTCTATGATCAGTTCTAGATTATTATTTTTTGGTGGGGAAGGGTCAGTTTACTCCAGAGACCCTATTTTATACCCTCCTGCACACATTTTTTTAAAGGAAAGCATGAAATCAAATGCAAGTGGCTACTTGGTAATATGGACTATATGAGAATTTGCAGATGGCATTCAGATCGACCTCTCCAACACAAGGTGAGCCAATTAATATTCTAAACTAGTGCTTAGGGCAAGGAATGGAATACATGAAGCTCAATTCAGGCATTTATATATTTATTTGTTCAATTCAGTGGTTTGCTTAGATAGTCTATGTATTACATTTATAGGTTACTGAAAACAGGATGAACTCATATCCATGCACAATATATAAACAGGAACACCCTGGAACCTCCCCCGTCCAAAAATAAAAGTTAACACAAATCCAAAATTTCTTTTCCATTTCCATAATAATGAGTCAATCTAAGAAAAAGCTGAGGATATTCTGCTCCTTAATCATTCTAGTTATCTTCCCTACATTCAATCGTGTAATATCCTTTCAGAGATAAGTGGATGATATTTGGCCTTTGGCTATGTTGAGAAGATAGAAGTGGAGAGGAGAGGAGGAGAGAGTTGGTGAGTCTACTTTTTAGGTGGGATGTTGAAAGCAGGACAGAAAAATCCAATCTATAGTGAAAGTATGGGGAGGGCTCTTGTACCTTAATTCATGACCTGGTAAGAGGAGAGCACCAGAGAGTGAAGGCAGTCAGATTAAAGGTAAGGTAAAGGTTCCCCTCGCACATATGTGCTAGTCGTTCCCGACTCTAGATGGGCGGTGCTCATCTCCGTTTCAAAGCCAAAGAGCCAGCGTTGTCCGAAGATGTCTCCGTGGTCATGTGGCCGGCATGACTAAATGCCGAAGGCGCACAGAACGCTGTTACCTTCCCACCAAAGTGGTCCCTATTTTTCTACTTGCATTTTTACATGCTTTCGAACTGCTAGGTTGGCAGAAGCTGGGACGAGTAACGGGAGCTCATTCCGTTATGCGGCACTAGGGATTTGAACCGCCGAACTGCCAACCTTTCTGATTGACAAGCTCAGCGTCTTAGCCACTGAGCCACCACATCCCTTGCAGTCAGATTAGGCTGGAGGTTTATATAAGAGTAGTAAAAGTTGTAAGATATGCGGTGATAGATTATGGAGGTGGAGAAGGGCTCAGAGCTGAATTAGAGTGGCTAATAGAAAGTAGGATTACTGATAAAAGGTAGATCACCTGCTTAGCCATTTGGGATTATTTGTATAGCATTTTGCAAATAATTCACCAAGGTCTTTGTAGATTCACCAAGGTCTTTGTAGATACTATTAATCATGTTAATAGTAATAGATAGAGACATTATATTATCTGGTACTTGTTTTGTTGTTGATTCTTATGAAGTGAATAGGATGTTCTCCAGCATGATCTCTGCACCTATAAGCTTGATTTATCCCCCTCCTTTCTCCTTCAAGGATTGAGGAACAAGGAATCGCAGCCTGGAGCTGAGATGTTGTCAATGCTTCACTTCATAAGGAGGTATTCCCAGCAGCCTTGAAGGAGATGGTGTCCCCCCTTAGGAGGCCCTACTCAGATTCACCTAGTTTTGACACCTATCACCCAATCTCCATCATTCCTTTATTAGGGAAGGCTGTTGTACAGATGCTAAGAATTCAACTGTAGAGCACCCTAGAAGAAGTAGGTTATCCTGACCATTTTTAGCAGGGTTCAGGCTTGAGCATGGGATTGAAATGGCCTTGTTCACTTTGCTGATGTCTTTTGTTGAGACCTGGATAGAGTTAGTGCACCCACTCTAGTATTGTTAGACTTGGTTGCTTGTTTGCCTAATCTCTTGTTATTTTACTTTCCTCTTATGTTACCTTTGTCCTTGGAGAGCAGAACTGGGGCGTTAGCTCAAGGTGTCTCTCTCTGTCTTTCTCTCTCTTTCTCAGGTGTTTCATTGTATCTGTCTTTGTGAAGCTAATCTTTCATTTGGCAACATCTTTAGTGGGTTAGAATTTAATTGTCTTCACCCTCAGCCACCTGGCAAAATATGGCAAACCTATTTTAGCCCTGTTGTCAAAATATTTCTGATGTAGAGAAGGCATCAAGTTCTCAGGCAGAATTGTATTCCTAAACGGTGAACTGAAGATCAAGGAAGGGAAAGGGAAAGGGAAAGGGAAAGGAAAGGAAAGGAAAGGAAAGGAAAGGAAAGGAAAGGAAAGGAAAGGAAAGGAAAGGAAAGGAAAGGATTTAACTGTCATGGGTTCCTGAGCATTGTTAAAAACCAAAACAAAATCTGGAATAGAATTTCTATAAAGTCAGGGATAGCCAATTTTTTTTTTCAGCCTGAGGTATGTACGAGACATAATTGGTGACATTGTGACATCAATGGAATTGATAGTCTTAAAAACCCTAATTTTTTTATTGAAGGCATTGATGGATTAAGGAGTAATTTTGATTTCTAAACTCTCTTGCCCCTCTTACCAAATAAACAAGAAAAGATCCACCTGAGGCCTTGCTTACTTGGGAAGAAAGGCTATAAAGGGGTGCTACAGAATAGAGGTTGCTTCCTTTAGGGCACTCAAAATAAAGCATTCAAAATAACAAGAGAGGGAAAATGGGAATGGAGGGCATATTTGACTTTAGATATAGTTTCATACAATTTAATTTCTTATTATTACCATTATGTCATTAGTACACATAGGTGAGTATAGGGGAGAGTATAGGGAGTGACTTATCTTCATTAGTGAACATTAATGTTAGAAATGATATGAAAATCATGTATTACATGCATACGTACACACAGTGTATATTATTCCATGTTCTCTAAGAATAAATATTCAGTTGCCTATCAACGATACATAGATTTAAATGCTGTCAGACTGAATATACAATGTAACACATCATTTCATAATTATTGCCAAATAATGAGAGGCAAAAAGGGTTATCATTAGTTTTCTCTTTTAAAAAAATGGAATAAAAGTAGTATTTGATGACTTTCCTATATACAGAAGTATGCATCAAGTATGAAAAGATCTCAGACTTCTTGTGTAGGAGTATACTTTTTTTTAAAAAAAATCAATCCTTACAGTTTCAAATTTCCTTCTACATTTAGAGACTAATTAGCCATATTGCAAACTTGGATATTTGTCTACTATGCAAAATATACAAGCTATCTGAATTTGGATACAGCTCCTTAATATTTTTTCTTGCTCACTATAATAGTTTGTTTTGTTTCTTGATTCAATAATAGATAACGGAGAAGACACAGGGCCAGAATGGAAAGATTCATTATACAATTTCCATGAATGAACACAAACCAAAACCAAAACACCTAAACTATAAACATATAGTACCGGTGTTATTTTCCCCTTATTTAGGCAAATCACACTTCAAGAGGGTCAGCCTCATCAAAATCACCAGAAAGGATTTTCAGCATTGAGCTCATACCCAAATTGGACCACTCATCATTCTGCTGAATCATGTCTAGTCTCATTCAAGTTCTCCTGGGTCACAACTACTAACATCTCGTATTTTTTCATGATAGACAAACATCATTCTGGGCTAGAATGACCAATCCTTTGATAATTTATCTACAGTTACCTTTAAAGTTTGACCCTTTTTCTTCCAGTTCATTTTCTATGCCTTTCATTGCTGTGTAACAGACAAAAATTGTACCATACTGATTTCTTGAGACATGGCAATACATCCACATGGGCACCTTGAAGTTTCATTAAAACAAAACAACAAAAGGGTACTATGAAGCTATCAACAAGAAACAAAGATGGCAATGCTCAAATTACTTGGTAAGAACTATTGGTCAGTTTGAAAATACAAGTCTGTGAAGGATATTTATTTGGTCTGTTCACAAGCAGAGTGAACTTAACCTCATATTCTTGCTCTGTTATTAAACGGAGCAGCTCAAGATCAGTTTTTCCCATTCAGAAATAACACGAACATTATCTTTTTCCCACCTATCTAGTAGATCAACCAGAATCCCTGCATTTATTTGCTTAGATTTGCTAGGCTACCTCAGCTTAAAAACATCGAGCAGGTTATAGCACGTCAAAAACCTAAAGCTCATAAATATCACAGCTGTTGGAAGGAGGGGCTTCTATCAATGCAGCTGCCTCTCCCCTTCCCTATATTTGCAATGCAGTCGGCGATACACAAAAATGTTTTTGCTTTGGCCCACAGCAGATCAATCCTATAATGCAGAAGTGATCATCAAATATTGTAGAACTCCATTCTCATTAGTTTCCACCAACAAGATTAATGAACAGGAACAAAAGCAAGTAGTAGTCTAACATACCTGAAAAGTTGCTATCCAACAGCCTGCTATAAAGTCTCTTATATTTAGCTAAACAAAGTTTGCTATCTGATCTGAGGGTTCCTTCTTTTAGATTTATAGGCATTAAGCTTCTCATCTGTGGGGAAACAAAACTGTACAGTTTACTGGAAAAGTCTACATGGTTTTTTTCCAGTCCTAGATTATGTTTTAGCTGCATTTATTTGCTCAGAAGATGCCCATGAGAGGGGAAAAAGCCTAAATGGTACATATTCAAAAAAGGAAGTTACATTAGGATATATGTACAATATATATGTATATTGTGGGGTGGGGTTTTTTGCAGTTTTTACAGGACTATATTAGAAAAAAAATGTGTACAACACATAACACTGAATATATACATTTAGAAAAATGCCAAGAATCTTACTAATTTCATTGGAGAATTTGTGATATAGTTATAGTTAGTTATAGTTATATAATTATAGTTAAACCAATAGTACTTAGCAATTGCTAAGTGACAATCTGGGCCCTCATTTTACCAACCTTGGAAGGATGGAAGGCTGAGTCAACCTTGAGCCAGTGAGAATCAAACTGCTGGCAGTAAGCAGAATTAGCCTGCAATACTGCATTCTAACCACGGAGACTTCATGGCTCAGTATAGTTATAGTTTTATAGTTATAGTTATAGTTGTTATACAGATGGTCAGAAAACCTGCATCCATACTAACTGAGAAACAGTTAGTTTACTCAACATTTCAACACAATGAAGAAGAAAGCTGATCTCACAACTTGAGATTACATTACATATTACATTCTGGACTTAAGAAGATATTCAGTGTCCTGGATTAAAACCAGAACATCCAGAAGTACATCAATAAAATGAGTTGCTAAGAAAATGACTAAGACAGCAGCAGATATGGGAGGAAGATCAAGCAGAGGAAGTGCCATGGCAAGACAACTCTCTAATTGGTGTGTATCATCAGCAGATAAACGAGGTGGCTGACATTAGGAAATCCTACAAAAAGTTGGAAAGAGCTGAACCAAAAGGTATTGATCATAATGGGACAAGAAGAGGCACTAAGCACCAGATCCACAAAAACAATGGTTTACCATACTAAACATGAGCTGAGATACAGACTATGCAAAGAGACCTCAAAGACAATCCAACATAGAGTGGCAGGATGTAAGATGCAAGCAGGAACAACATACACTGAACAGCACAATCAAGTAGCTGTCACTGTATACAAGATCATCCGCACAGTATATGGGCTAGACCCTCCCAAGCCCAGATGGGAGGTTCCACAGAAGGTCATGGAAAATAACAAGACAGACAGGTATTGATCAATCAACCCAACATTGTGGTAGTAGACAAGGACTAGAAGATAGCAGTACTGATAGAAGTAGATACCAGAACTTGAAGGAGAAACCAGATAGGATTTAGTAAGTAAAGGCCAAAGTGGTCCCAGTAGTAATAGGAGCGCTTGGGCCTGTGACTCCTAAACTGGAAGGGTGGCTCCAACAGATACCAGGAACAATGTCACAGCTCTCTGTTGAGAGGAGTGCAATGCTAGGAACAGCTAAGATATCACACACAACTCTCAAGTGGACCTCAGATTGAAGAAGACACATACTACCTACAGGGGCGAGAAGGAATTTAAAAAAAAAGATTGGGTACAGTGATTCATATACTTCTAGCTTTACAATGTAAATGCTTCTGATTTGAAAAATAAGCCTTAATAAATTATCTTGGTCCCTCACCATCTCAACACTATCTAATACATTATTAAAGAAAAACTACAGAAATTTTCTGTTATAGCATTCTCAGAATCATACTTACATAGTGGGGAAAAAAAATAAACAGCAGGATCCCAGACTCTGGTATCAGGATAGTAGCAGGATACCAGACTCTTACCACAACTGGCAGTGCAAACCACTATATATAAAGAGATAACAAATCCCACAATCACTCCCACTGATGATGTTTTCTCATTGGATAATAAAACATCTGGATGCAAACAACCTAGCTTGGAGAGTACCAAGAGTTGCACAGTTCAACCCCGAGCTACAGATATCTTCTTCTATTGGAACCAGCCTTTGTTGCCATAGTGTTTAGAGTTAATACAGGCATTCACATTTTTAAATTTACATTCACAAAAGCTTGAAAGCTCTCTCCCTCAGTGCAGGTTATAGGAAAAAGTTCTTGACTTTCATGCCATAAGACCTCTATTAAACCTCGTGTAGCTTCTCTATTTCTTTTTCTTTTTAGATAAAATTTAATAGGTAAGGAAATATAAAAATATATTTACTACTATACCATCTGATTTTTTTTTTCAAATACAGGGATATAACCACCTCTTCCCCTCCCTATTTAATGGGAATTTCTCCAGCAGGAGGGGTTAGAGGCTGTGACCACTTTTCCTGTGTGAAATTAATTGAGCTTCCAGGGTCAACAGGTTACAAGCAGGCTCATTATGACAAATGATTTCTGTTTGAATAAGACCTTTGGGGTCATTTCAGATTTTTCCCTAAATTTTGTAATTATGTCTGCCCGAGGCCTTAAATAAACAAAAACATATGGAACAGAGATTAAGAGGGGTGGGTGGGTGCAGATTGCTGAAGGTAAGCAGCCTGGTAAAACAGGTTTCAGGATAAGGCTATATTAAACAATGCATTTTTTTTAACAATATGATGAGAATTACAGACCTGCAGCTGGTTATGAAGCTTGGCAGAGAACAATCACTTGCTTATCTCAAAGTGTTTAACTTCAATGGAAAAAAGACAGCAGGAGAGAGAGAGAGAGAGAGAGACTCCTGTAGCACCATTTCTGACAAATCCTTCTGTATGCTGTGCCAAATCAAACATCCTACAAAGCAGAGAGGAGTCTCCTATTATGAGATATGCAGCTTGGCAGAGGAGAAAAGTGTGCTTTAGGAAGACAATAAGGATCAAAAATGAGGCCCCGAAGTGTCTTAAACCTCAGTGAATGTATCATGACACATTATTACATTATGTTCATGAAGTGGCCTCCAGAAACCTGGGAGACTTTAAAAAGCCACTTGATTCTTGGGCGTCAGTACTACGCAGATCAAGAAGGATTGCAATATTCAGTTTGTTACAACTTCACCAAATGTATTTGGCATGTATTTGACTTGGTGAACCGTCTGCTCAAAAATCACTTAAAGATTTCACTGTTGGGTATGGTTTCCAAAGACTTTTTGGGAAAAGGAACGTATCTTTTCTTTTATG
The DNA here is from genome assembly GCA_003457575.1 of Thermophis baileyi. Taxonomy (NCBI): domain Eukaryota; kingdom Metazoa; phylum Chordata; class Lepidosauria; order Squamata; family Dipsadidae; genus Thermophis; species Thermophis baileyi. The sequence continues at coordinate 19,399 of QLTV01001323.1, read as the reverse complement.
TACACTGAGAGCATATGCACCAAGACAAATTCCTTGTGTGTCCAACCACACTTGGCCAATAAAAAATTCTATTCTATTTATTCTATTCTGTTCTATTCTGTTCTATTCTGTTCTGTTCTGTTTATTGAACTAGTTTAAGTGGCATTAGAAACTTGTTTGTTGAAACACCTGCTATTTTTTGAATGATATACACTGTTGGTAACTACCAGGAACAGCTTATTTCAGGGATGCCTGAATTAATCACATCCCACCTTCTCCCCCCCCCCTATTCTTTTCTAATATTCCCATCTCGAAAGGAACAGGGTATACCAAGGATTTAATAGGGGTTTGTGGTCTGGATTCTTGGCTCAATCAGAATAGAGCTGGACAGATCTATTAGAGGTCGTCTAGCCCAACCCCCTGCTCAAGCAGAATACCCTATACTATTATAGAAGACTGTCCAGTCATCTAAAGGCAAGCCATTCCACTGGTTAATTGTTTTCACTGTTAGGAAGTTTATCCTTAATTCCAGGTTGCTTCTCTCCTTGATTAGTTTCCATCCATTCCATCCATCCATCCCATTCTTGGATGTCGAAGAGCATCCTAGCAATTACTTTCTGTACTTGATACATGAATTATCAGCTCCTTTTCTCATGATTCTAGGCATGAAATTTGCTTTTCCAATAGCAGATACATTGCTTCAACATGAATAAAACATGATGCCTCCCAGTAACAGTTCATGAAGGTAGCCCAGAAATGTACTATGATTGAATGTAATGAAACTACTGTGGATTTTGTCAAAATCACATCAAGGCTATTTCCATTTATTTCTTTGTACAGAGATGCACAAACTGAGGTCAAAGCCACATGTAGACCCTTAAACTCTTGGATTTGTTCCACAGACATCTCTAAAAGTTGTTATTAATTTGTGATTTTTAATATGATAGAAGTGTCAACCCTGAAGCTGACCTGGCTGAAGCCATCTTGGAGCTTTAGTGTTGCCACACTGGAGTGAGGAATAGGGAGGGGGGGATTAGAGATAGCTGGGGGTGTGTAGTCAAAATAAAATACTGGGAACCAAGGACGTTCTGACACCTGGCCAGAGGAAGGAGGAGTGATGTCACCAGATCAGCGGACGCTGCTTTCATTGGGCCATGTGACTGATTGTTTGGGATTGAGGGAAAAACTTCCACTTTTAATTAGGTGAAAACCAAGGGACCTTTCAGAGTTGGTTTTCACCAGATATGTGCCAATTTGATATTTCCAATAAAGCTATTCCTTGAGGAATCTGCCTGCCTCGGTGTTTTTGCTTGTGGTGGATCTATTACTTGAAACCCTGACAAGAAGTTGAAAATGGCTAAATAAATTGTATCAAGTACATTTAAATTTTGTTAAACTGACATGTAATTGACATTAGTGCAGCTTGGATAAAGGAGGATGAGAGTAAAAGAGAAGCTGAAATGAAGGAACTTGCAATAACAGGAGAAATGTTGGAGAAAGGGGCAAGGAAGATCAAGAATTGTTCAGCACCAGATGAAGATGAACTGCATGGTTTTTGGTTGAAACATCTGACTGGTCTTCATCCACTCATTGCCAAGCAGTTTAACAACATACTGTAAGGAGGTGAAACTGAAAATTGGTTAACATCTGGCAAAACCTACCTTACAATGAAAGATCCAACAAAAGGAGCAGCAGCAGGTAACTACTGGCCAATTACCTGCTTACCAAGAACTTTAAAATTGCTAACTGGTGTGGTAGCTGTTTGTAGTCTAACAGCATCTGGTTGAAAGCAAACTCTTTCCACCTGAGCAGAAAGGAAACAGCAGAGGAACAAAAGATCAACTCTGCTTCCCATCACATTGGGTTCTATACCGGCCTCCCACCCCTACCCCCACCCCCAAACACTGATTGTATATTTATCTTTGGAAGAGCTCTGGAGGTCCAGATCTTGCATTGGGCAAGAAGAGCAGACCAGTCCTCCCCTTGGCATCTGTAGGCTACATAGCTCTGTCTCAGAAGAGGACACCATTTTCAGAGCAGCTGCAATAAATTGTGGCCACTCCAAAAATGCTGCCCGCTTCTGAGCTGGAGCCACGCAGCCTGCAAAGATGCCAAGGGGTGGAGCAGCCTTCTTTCCCAGACTCCTCTTTTCTGGGCCACTCACAACAATCAAATAAATTACAATGAAACCAACAGAAAATAAAAGACTGCAAGAATGACAAACTGGATGGAATGAAAGGTGCCCCTTACCAAAGGCTTGGAACTGGGTGATAGTATATGCCCAATAATGTTTCTCTCTTAGAATTAATTTCATTGGGTGTGGGTTCAAATCAGTATAAAATGAAAGTGTCTGGCATGGTGAGGCCCCCGTTTTCTCAGAAATAAGCCAAGCAAAACATAACTTAAGCAGATTTAAGCCTATTCATATTGTGGGGAAAAATATGATGTCAGGGTGACCAGTAAATTTTAGGAATCAAAGCACATTTTGGTATCCTTTATATTATCAATCATTTTCATGATTTTGAGGGTTCTACCCTATGATGTTGAAACATTTGGGGGTTAGCCATCATGGTCCTGTGGCTTTGGATACAATGAATTATTGGACTGGGCAGATTAGTGTGGTCAGAACAGCAGGTCAGTTGCAAAATAAATTCCATAAGAGTAAACATAGAGTTCAGTTAGTTTATTATTCTAGTAAAGATAAATCAATTCACTGGACTTCTTGTTTTACTTACTACCTTTAAGTTATGTTATATATTTCACTCTAAATGAGTGAATCATTTTCATAATAAATTATCTAATAATCATTCAGATCCAAGACTGATTCTTAATTGATCATTAATGATTAATTTGGGATATTAGTAAGGTACTAGGATCACCAATAAACTCTGTCAGCCCAAGCAGCAGGCTGTACGAACAGCAACTGCATCAGGGGCACAGACTTAACATTTTAAAAAATGATTTAGCTGGCAAGTGGTATTAGTTGCAAGCCTGATGCAGCATTCCCTCTCCCCCTCTAAGTCAATTTCCACTGCACACACCCTTGACATGCAGCTACGATGACAGCAGCTGATACTTCATCTTTTAGTTTTCACTTTTTAATCATTGGAATAGAGACTCAGAACACTCTCAGAATGACACTTGAAAGTTAAAAATTGCAAGAAGAGGTTCCTTCCTTCCACCTACAGTATGTTAAACCTCTGTGAATTGCCTTATTCACCTCCATATTTGTTATCTTGGCAATAAAATGACTACTTATTCACTGCAAAATGTCATCTTAGAGTTTGCACTAATATTTAGCCTAAGGATAAGTTCACAAGCAATGTATATGAACTGGGTTAAGAGTTTATTCTAAACGGAAACTTGATACATGTCTGGGGTGGGGGAGGACGAGTCTTTAGACAACCTTAGGTTTGTATTTTATGAAGAGGAGGAAGCCAAAAACAATGATAAGCCAAGGTCATTAATCCATCTGATCGCTAAGCCATTCAGTATGGTCTTTCTCTAAAAATTAAGACTGCTGTGAGTTTAAAGAGAGGAATAGATACCAATTTAGGATAAATTCTGACCTAGTTTTGTTTTCTCCAGATTTATTTTATTTTATTTTATTTTTGCCAGAACTTTTGAAGGACCTACTTTTTATATACATGGAAAGCTGGGGGATTACATATTTCTTTTATTGGTAAAAATGTTCTGCAAGCTCAATAGTGTGGGCAATCATCTGGAGGCTGATTCTGCCATTGGACTTCCTGGAATGAAGTTGTTTTGACATGAAATATCAATGTAGTGAAAGTTTTACTTTTTCAAGGTATTATGAGAAAGCGGGATTTAATATTTAAGAGTGGAGCTGGGCTGGCAGTTTCTTTCAATATATTATCTGCTATATAAACTGAATCATTCACAGGATAAATGTATATAATACTTAAAAAGAAATGTAGAAAAATACATAATGAAGCTCTGATAACAGAGGAAATGGAAAACTGCTAAGTTTTAATGTATTGTTGAAAAAAGTGTGTATAGTGAGTTGAATAGGGATAAAACTTATTGGTTATACGGAATTATATGGAGATGAAAAGGATTATTGCTACATGTGGTTATCAGGTGATTAAGTAGGATGTTATAAAAATGCGGTGTGCTCAAAGAAACTTTTCTGTTGTTCAATGGTTTGGTTGCTCCCACATTGTGGAACTCCTTGCCAGCAGGAGGTCAGGCTAACTTCATCATTCCCCCCCCCTCTTGCAACACGCAAAGATGTTTTTGATTTAGATAGGCTTTTGCCTTTAAACTGACTTATGTGCTGAAGCAAGCATTAACTGATGGATAATATTAATTCGGGATTTGTTTGTTTGTTTGAATAAAAAGAGAAAATATCATCCCATTTGTGGAATTAGTCCGAACCTTTGGAAATATCTGCTGTGGTGTATTCCACTTGAGGAATAGACCCGGGGTTCCAGTAAGCTTTGAAAACCTGGCTTCGGTCCATGCCTGAGGTTGATATTTATTATTTATTTGAGGTCCCTGGTTTGTTTGTTAATTTTGTTGTTTGGTGTATCATTTTGGTCTAGGCCCGTGATGGTGAACCTATGGCATGCGTGCCACAGGTGGCATGCAGAGCCATCTCTGCGAGGTACGCGAGCAGTCGCCCCAGCTCAGCTCCACCATGCATGCGCGTGCGCCTCCTGCTGGCCAGCTGATTTTTGGGTCTCTGACACGCATGTGGGGGGCACATGCATGAGACACACACACATGTGCGGGGCCCACATGCGCATGTGTGGATCACGAGCATGCACAGGGGGCAGGGGAACGCAGGGGGTCATGCATGCATTGCATTATGGGTGCGGGTGCGCTGTCACGCGCGCTTTCAGCATGTGACAACAAAAAGGTTAGCCATCACTGGTCTAGGCTAATTTTAATGTTGTAACATTTAATGTCTTTAGCTATTTTTATGCCCACCCCTTTTTTAGTTTTGTATGGTTCCCAGAGTCCACAGGAGTTGAGTAGTTAATAAATTTAAATGAATACATAATCTGATTTGAAGTCTGGAAGTGCCATGATGGTGCAGTGGATAGAATGCAGTATTGCAGGCTAATTCTGCTGATTGCCAGCTGCCAGCACTTCAACAGTTCAGTTCCCACTGGCTCAAGGTTGACTCAGCCTTCCATCCTTCTGAGGTCAGTAAAACGAGGACACAGTTTGTTGGGGGCAATATGCTGACTCTGTAAACCCCTTAGAGAGGGCTTTGAAACACTATGAAGCGGTATTTAAGTCTAAGTGCTATTGCTATTTGGAGAAAAAATGGAGAATAAGAGAATTCTGCTTTTTAACATTTCCTCCAAAAATATTGGCCTCCTTGCATCTTGAGGCAATAAAAGCAACATTTCAGTAACAAAAGCAATAACTCATGTATCCAAAATAAATTGATGCCCTTTGCATTAACAGAGATAAACTCTGTTATCTCTGATTTAATAATGAAATTAGTTGTCACTATTTTCAGGAATGTTATTAGAGAAGTGGCCATCCTAATAGCAATAGCAATAGCAATAGCACTTAGACTTATATATTGTGCCATAGTGCTTTACAGCACTCTCTGAGCAATGTACAATGTCAGCATATTGCCCCCAACAATCAGGGTCTTTATTTTACTGACCTTGGAAAGATGGAAGGCTGAGACAACCTTGAGCCGGTCAGGATCGAACTCCTGACTATGGGAAGAGTTTGCCTGCAATAGTGCATTCTAGCCACTGTGTCACCAAGACTCTTTCTAAGCTCAGGGGATACAGGGGCTATGAGGCAATCCAAAAGGAATAGAATACGGTATTAGTAAACTTTATTGTAACGTTTTACCAGCATATGCACATTTATGCATATATTAAAAAAAACCTCTTACAATGTTAATAAAAATAACCATTAAAAGAAATTAAAAGCAATGTAGATGAAAGAAAACTTAAAAGCAAGTAGATAAAAGATGCACAAAACACAAGATGAAACTAGACATGTACAAAAAGAACATTGAATGAACCAAAGTCTGACTACAATACAGTACTGTTTTTAGTACTGCTTGCATAATATTAACGAGAGAGATAACTGAGGATTGAAGTTTTTTAAAAGCTGACTTTAGAATTAGCTGCATTGGGATGGCAAAAGAGGAGAAGGAAGAGAAATAATGGAATAGTAAAATGTATTATAGACAGGAGATAGGTGGTGGAGATAGGACAATAGAGGGGAGGAATATGACACCACCTATCTCCTGTTTACAACACAGTCCTTTCAGTAGTCTCAAGAAGGTCCCACACACTCATTTGCACTCTGATTCAGGTGACTCTCAGGGTACAGATAAATTTCCAAGTGGCCTCAACAACTCTCAGCTAATGACCAACCTTCAGAGTGCTAATGACCAGATTACCACAAAAAATAAAACTCCTTCCATTCCTCACCATTCAATCAGAACTGAAGCTTCTTGGAAGAGAAGCAAAATTTTCAAGGAAAATTTTTCAAGGAAAAAATTAAGAAAGTCCAGTTGCCTTCTAAAAAGTACCTTTGGGACAAGCTGTTGTTAGGTTACTCCAGCTCCAAAAAGATCACTTGAAATGGCATATGTAAATTTATCTATCCCAGTTGCCTGTACCTTTGTACCTTTGGGACAAGCTGTTGTTAGGTTACTCAAGCTCCAAAAAAATCACTTATATATGTATCTATCTATCTATCTATCTATCTATCTATCTATCTATCTATCTATCTATCTATCTATCTATCTATCTATCTATCTGATGTATATGTCATTATATCCTAACCTATCCTATCATGATAGCAGAAAAACAATAAAAGCAAGAAAATAAAAACTTCCCAAATTGTTTAAGGACAGGTCATGAATAAAAATATTTTTCTTCTCTGCCCGATACCTGAATCAAGAGGAACTAGAAGAGGAAGCATAGAAAATAAATTAGAGTTGTATCAAAAAGTTTTCAGAAGACAAAATAGTTGAGGCTTGCTTCCAGATGGATTAAAACACAGTAAAAACAATCAGAAGATTACTTGTTCTAGAATGATTTTTGATACATTTTTTTAAAGAATGAAAAAATATACTACATTAAAGTGGTATATCTACAGTATGTCATATTGCTCTGGATCTAAGATTCATGCTGACTGTTTGGCCTACTACAATTCATTAACAGAATTCCTCCTTTCCCACCTATCTACCTTTGTTTTGTACAATTACACCTATATTCTTCTTCTAGAACAGGGGTGTCAAACTGGCGGCCCGCTGGCTGGATGCATCATGCACAGGCCACGCCCACCCCAGTTCCGCGAAGGGGGAAAATGTTGTGATACATCACATGATGGCAACATGACACGGCAGGTTTGACACCCGTGTTCTAGAAACTCTAGAAAGAATCTGAGTGGGGCTAATTCCACACACTCTAACCTAGCTAACTGGCACCATCTAGTCTTATTATGCCTTCTTATTTTACTTTTGATCATATTTATTGTGAGCATAGAGATACAATTTCTGTATATTGTGAGCATACAAATTCATCTTTCATTCAGGGGAAATAAATGAACAAACTTTCAAGTCACAAGTAAAAAGACTCTTAGGAAAGTTTAATTGCAAAATGACTGTGGAACAAAAAACTAAAGAAAATAAAAGATGATCAGAGACAAATGTGGATATATGCAATGAATTACATTTTTACCTAGCCAAATTAGATTGAATTGGAAATAA
>QLTV01001322.1:3826076-3849449 GCA_003457575.1 Thermophis baileyi | reverse complement strand
TATATATATATATATACCCAAAGTATACATACATAGCTATACATATACACACACACACACACACACACATATATATAATACACATATACATATACATACACATAATTTTATATGTGTATATATATCCATGTTTCCCCGAAAATAAGACCCTGTCTTATATTTTTTTGGACCCATCTCACATATATGGGTCTAGGTAGCTTAGAATGAAATATATTTGAAAGATTTTAAAAAAAGTAAGGCACATAGCAGCCATGTATCCTCCAACCCATTATCCGCAGAGCCAGGGCTCCGGGTTCAAGCACAAAATCGAATTTTCAAGACCTTCTGGCAAAGACGAGGCTAGTATAACCACTGTTCCAAAGATGGGTGCCCTGGCAGGAAAGACTCTCCTTCTGGGGCCCACTTCTTCAATACAGTGAGCATTTAGTCAAAATTCCAAGTTTTGAAATTTCCAGGGAGGTTAAGCACCCATACACTTTTCATACCTTCCTCCGTTCAACATTTAGAACATAGAATCCTAGGGCTAGAAGGGACCCTCTGAGGTCTTCTAGTCCAACCCTCCGCTCAAGACAAGAGATCGTTATACCATTCGAGACAAATGGCTGTCCAATTTCTTTTGGAAAACCAGCTTCTCCTCTGCCAAAATTCCCCAATGTCATCCACACAACTATACATCCTAAGTTGCATTAACAGAGGGATACAATCAAGATCAAGGGAGGTACTAACACCACTCTATAAAGCCTTAGGAAGACCACACCTGGAATACAACATCCAGTTTTGGTCACCACACTATAAAAAAGATGTTGAGACTCTAGAAAGAGTGCAGAGAAGAGCAACTAGGATGATTAGGGGACTGGAGACTAAAACATATGAAGAACGGTTACAGGAACTGGGCATGGCTAGTCTAGTGAAGAAAAGGACCAGGGGAGACATGATAGCAGTCTTCCAATATTTGAGGGGCTGCCACAGAGAGGAGGGGGTCAAGCTATGTTCCTGGCACCTGAAGGCAAGACAAGGAATAATGGATGGAAACTGAACAAGGAGAGATTCAACCTGGAAATAAGGTATGGTCTTACTAAGGCTTTATAGAGTGGCATTAGTACTTCACGTGATCTTGATTGAATCCCTCTGTTAATGCACTGAAGCACTTCAAAATATTCTTTGTATACAGTTTGGGCATCTCCACTATCAAAAGAGAGTAGGTTTGCACAATATGGCTCAGGAAATTCTTCTCATCCTTCAACATCGGTTCTGTGGGCGTGGCTTGGTGGGTGTGGTGTGGCTTGGTGGGCGTGGCTTGGTGGGCGTGGCAGGGGAAGGATACTGCAAAATCCCCATTCCCTCCCCACTCCTGGGGGAAGGATATTGCAAAATCTCCATTCCCACCCTACTCTGGGGCCAGCCAGAGGTGGTATTTGCCGGTTCTCTGAACTACTCAAAATTTCCTCTACCGGTTCTCCAAACTACTCAAAATTTCCGCTACCGGTTCTCAAGAACCTGTCAGAACCTGCTGGATTTCACCCCTGCCTGTATCTAAGCCAGTATTCCCCTGCTTGTATTTTTTTTTGTTGTTGTTGTTCTCTTTTCTACAAAGAAAATCCACCCAGCTTTGTTTTCCTTGAAAGGTTTAAGGCAAAGTGGCCAAATGAACATAACAACAGTTAGAAGAGGCAGGGTTGCTTGGAAGCTATTCCAGCCAAGAAGGAAAGAATTTTAAAATCCACAGGGCGCAACTCGGTATAAGATAATTTTAATACTTTCAATATCATCCGGTACCTCAAAGGTAGACAAGGTGTATCTTCCTCACAGTTAAGTTTTTATTTGGATTTAATGTTCAGGGTAGAGAAAAATAGGCTTTAAGGAAAATTAGCCAATTTAACAGGAATAATGTTAAGGTAGCTCTTTTTTTTTTCCCCTTAATCTTTCAATGAGTTTAGTCATGCAAGAAAAGGACTTTTTTTAAGATTTACCAAAGACTTTGTTCCAAAGCTCAAGAAAATGGGAATTGCCGGTATCCTTTTGTCTAGATCATGCAGTCTCTCCCTGGCACTTCGGTGACCTTATACGCTCCAACCATTTGGTTCCTTTCTCAAATAAAAATCAGGATTAGCAACTGATTTCCTTCTACATTTGAAGAAGAAGAAGAAGAAGATATACACCCAGTGGCAGGGGGAAAAAAGAAAGAGTGTCCTTTCTCCTAACCTTCCTTGCAGGAGCCCCATTCCTGGTAGAGTAATTCATGCTAAGCATCCTAGCAGGTCAGGACGGGTGAGCAACTAACAAGATGCATCTAAAAGGATATTCACATGGAACAGCTGAAGTGCCCTAATCCCAAAGCGAAAAGGTTTTGAATGGAAATCCTTCTCAAAAGGGACCCCGTGCACCTTGACGGTGTCAGTTTTGCTATCAATTTGACATTTTAAAAGGCTACAGCAAAGCTTGGTTTACAAACTGAAGAATGAAAAGACAGGGCGAGCCGACCGTTGACACCGAGACCTGATGGGTGAACCCAGCGGTGAAATCTACTTACCTTCCCTACCGGTTCGGAAGCGCACACTTTGTGAGTGCGAGCATGTGAGCGCCACCATCGCGCGTGCTTTTTCACTCTCTGCGCATGCGCAGAAGGCTTTGTGCATGCGCAGAGGGTTAAAAACAAGAAAATGGCAACATCTGGGCAGGTGGGCGGAGCCTTGCGCTGCCGCCGCTACCGGTTCTCAGAACCACCGGCGGCCGCCGCTATAGGTACGCCCGAACCGGGGCATACCAGTAGGATTTCACCACTGGGTGAACCTCAAATCTTGCCATGTGTTTCTTGCCCGTCATTTCAAACTACAACAATATATTTTTCCCCTCCACTGCGGAAAGATCTCGTTTAGCCTTTGCGTTATTTGAAAACAAATGTTATGGCCAAGGGTGTCATTGGCGGAGGGTCAAGATGGGGATGCAACCATGAGATCGAAGTTCTGCCCCTTTTTTATATTTGTCACGACGCATGTAAAAAATGTGTTCGATCACACAGTTGTGCCCACTGTCATGCCCCCGTCGGAATCTGAATCTGCGGGGAAAGATGAGCTGGAACAAGAGCCGACAGAGATCAAGAGGGCGGCTCCGTTAGCCTTGGAGGAAACTGGGGAAGGGCAGAGTCAGTCCAGGAAGGGCTTTTCAGGATTAGAAAGGCCTGCAGACAGGGAGGAGCAGGAGAGACAGAGCTCAGTGTGAAGAGCAAGGACCACCCCCTCCTGATCCTAGAGCACGGAGAGAAGAGAGAAGGTGAGAACAACGCAGACTGAGCCGGCTACGAGGGAGGAGAGTGCCCCACCCCCTTCACAAGGCACACCTGGGGACTGAGATGTAAGGAGGTGCCAATAGGAGGGGCATTTGTTGGGAACAAGTGTTGAATCTGTGGAGACTTGTGTGCACTCGCCGACGCCTGGAGATTACTGTGCTCTGTCTTGTGGGGCTTGTCCGGTTTGCCTGCTTCGCTGAACTTCTGGCCCTGGTTATTGTTTGGCTAACCTGGCTTACTGGACTGCTGGCCCTGGTTGCTGTTTGGCTAACCTACCTTGCTTACTGGAATACTCGCAGCCAGAGGCTGCTGAAGGTGCATGTGAGAGCTTTCCTTCAGGACTTATAGTAAACATGGGGACGTTTGGGGGCAAAGTTGGAGCAATAAAGGGGAGTTAGACCTGTTCTCTGGCTGTGTTGCTTTCATGCCACGCCCCGGGTCATCACAGCCCACCATCTTTGTCTTTCAGACAAAATTCAGAAAAATTGCTAAATTTAGTTCTCGTCCTTTATGTGGTATAAAGTTTCTACCTTTTGATAATTTTAACATGTAACATGTTACAATAAAACAACATTCAAAGACAAGGTTTTTATTTAAGTCATGATTCTTGGTCTTACATAGGTAGTCAACTAACGTGAGATGGGTAACCTTTGGGGCAAATTTCTAACTCCTCTAAAATAGAGATGGTTGAAGTCTAACTAAAAGATGTCTTCAGCAAATTCGTTTGATTGTTTCTAGCACTGCTGGAAGACAAGAGTTTTCCATGAAAACAGTTGACTGTAAGTTTATTACTTGAGAGAGGGATCCTAGCCCGCTAATCAAGAAACTCTATTGTCCTTAGGTCGATGCTTCATTGAAAGATGTGGGACAACTGAACTGCCTCTTACACAATTTTAGACAACACTGCAGAACACTTCAACAATATACTCGATTGGTGAGAATGTTCCCCATCCTTTTTTCAGATGATGGTGATATTGGCTTGGATGTTCTTTTCCACCAACATCCACAAGAAAGAAAGAGACAGAAAGAACTTAACATGGATTTTCATTTGAGGAGTTGATTCTGGGAAGACCCTTTCACCCCACACCATGGATTTTTGCCCAGTGGATTCCAAACTTCTTTCCTTCAGCCACCTTCATTTTCCTGAAAATTTGGTGTTGTTCAGCTCTTTCAAGATCTCATGGATCAGGCTTCCGGTGGTGACGTCATTGTGTAGAGAAGCGAGGGAACAGGGCTCTGCTCCCGAAGCTTGTATTTCCTCATCGTGGGGCCCGATACGGCACGTTCGGTCTCGGAGGGATCGACTGGAGGAGAGGGGAAGATCCAGAGACCTCGAGGTAACTCGCAATTGCCTCAAAGGGATAGGAGAAACCCCTCAACTTCGACGAGGAAAAACCGGCCATTCTGGCGGGCCTTAGCAGTGACAGCCATATAGAAGGAAGAAGAAGAGTGTGACCTAAGCTTGATCAGCGAAGGAAAAAGTTACCTGAAAAAGAGGTGAAATCGGAAATTAGTTTGAAGGAGCAACAGGATTAAAGCTCAGAACTGACAGAAGCGGCAATCGGGAAGGAGGAGTAGAAACGAAAAGCCACGGAATCGGAAGAGTCACAGAGACAGTGACAGTGCAAAAACAAAAAACAAAAAAGACTGACGGCAAGATTGGAAGCTCCGAGATCTGGAGGTGGAAATAAACGGCGAAAATCTAAAGGACTTAAAGGATTAAAATACTTGTTTTTCTTTTCTTGCTTTTTTCTTGTGGGTTGAGAAGCGGAGATATTTGAAACAATTGGAAACTTGGGGACGGCAAAATACGAGACAGTTTGAAACACGGCGGTCATTGTCAACTGAGTAGGAGGAAACATTTAAGACGATCGAGAAACAGAATAGCGGCAGTGGATTTATCGACTGTAAACCTGAAAATAAGACACTGAGACTACAAAAATAAAATAAAAGGACTTTGAAAAATTTTAAGAGGTGAGGGGAGGAAAATGAGAGACTTCAAAGCTGGAGAGGAGGAGAAGACGAGCTACTGAGTGGAAATTGGAGAAGACTATGAAGTGTGAGAAATAATTTGTAAAAATGGTAAATTAATAGAATATTAAACTAAAAAAAAAAAGGTTTTTCCAGCCGGCTGTGTAGCTAGTAAAATTGTTGATTGATATTTATTGGAAAAACTCTTTAATTAACTAAGTAATTATATTATTATTGTATTGATTATAGATATAGAGGGTAGATTGATAAGTATTGATAATGATTGGAAGAAATCTCTAATTAATTAAGTATTTATATTATAGCAATTTTATTATCATTGTATTTATTATACTATATTTAATAGAAATTGTTGGAAGTTAGTAGAAGTGGGGCTTCTTAATCAATATAACATAGTGTGATTTAGAAGGGTAGAAAAAAATATATATAGAAAGGTTGGATAAATTCTACTGGAAATATAACAAGATATACTACTTAGCTCGCTAACAAACAAAAAAAGTAATAATAGTTTATATGTTATTGTGGAAAAACATATGTCAAACATTTAACATGACCAGCACAACTACTATAACCAAACTAGGGAAGAAATCGGTATCAAATCCTACTATAACAACATCATCATCACCATTGCAGCAAAGATCTATTGAAAGTATGTTAGGTAAAGAGAAATCAGGTTCAACAACTAGCCTATAGACTATGCAAGAAACTCTCAAGATGATTCAGGAGTCAATGATTAAAACACAGCAAGCAATAGAGAATAATAGGGAAGAAGCCAAAAAACACCATGAGGAAATTAAGATGGAAATGTTAGAGGTGAAGGGAAAGGTGAAAAGTATAGATGATAGGATTGAAAATATACAACAGACGTTGGCAGAGAATGAGCAAAGGATTAAGACAGTGGAAACTAGACTAGACCAGGTAGATCAAAAGGTAGAGAAGATGGAGGGGGAAATAATTTGATCACCAGAGGCCTCGAAGAATCCATAGCCCATCTGGAGATGGAAAGAGCCTCGTATTATCTGAGGTTTCAAAACATAATGGAGGACAAGGGACTAGGCGAAAAAATGGCAGAAATTTTGGTGGAAATACTTCAAATAGATGTTCAAGAGATGAGAAAAGAGATTGATGAGGTGTACCGTGTACACACTAATTATGTTAAAAGACATCACCTAGCGCAAGAGGTCCATATCAAATTCGCTAGAAGGGCAGTAAGGGATGATATATATAAGAAAACAAGAGAGGAATCGATTCTATATAAAGGAAAGGATATCATAATATTAAAACAGATTCCCCGCAGAGTGAGGAATAATAGAAAACAGTATCAGTTCTTGACAAATTATCTAGCAAAGAATAAAACAATGTTTAGATGGTTGATGCCAGAAGGCCTATTAATAACCTGGCAAGATAAAAAATTTAAGATCGATTCTTTAGAGAAAGCCCAAGAATTTTTTGATCATCACTGTGAGGTAGGCGAAGAACAGGAGAGCAGAGAAAGTAGAGGAGAAGTGGAGAGTAGGAGCCAGGAAGAAGAAGAACAGGTAGAAGAAAGGGAGAAAGAAAGAGAAGAAAAAAGGAGACAGGAAGAACAAGAAGGAGCGAAAGGTAGAGTATTAAGAGAAACAAGGAATACTAAAAAACAATATAGGCAATAATGGAGGAGGAAATTAAAATAACATCAATAAACATAAATGGACTAAATTTACCAAAGAACAGAGCACAAACATTTACGAAATTAAGGAAATTAGATTCCAATGTGATTTGTTTGCAAGAAATCCATATAAAAAAAATCATAAATTACTTGAAAATCCAAAATTAGGGAAACTCTATACAGCTTTAACAAATTAAAAAAAAGAGGAATAGCGACATATGTAAAAGAAGCAATAAATTCGAGCTTAATCTATAATGATGAAGAAGGCAGAATACTAATGATTAAATTGGAAACAGGACAAAAATCCATTTTACTAATAATAATATATGCCCCCAATAATAACTAATTGGAATTCTATAAAAAAATACATGAAAAAGTAATAGAGCTGGGATACAAAAATATTTGTATAATTGGGGACTTTAATGCAATAGTAGACTGCACAGTAGATTATAAGGGCAAAAAACAAAAGAAAAAGAAATATATACTTCTAAAATCATTTTGGGAAATGACGGCAGAATTTGGGTTTAAGGATGTATGGAGAGAGGTGCACAAGAGAAAAGAGCAATATACTTTTTTTGCAAACCCGCATCAATCCTGGTCTAGGATTGATATGGTTTGGGTGACCCCGGGATTGAGCAATGAGGTACAAGAGTTTGAAATTGAACCTAATATTTGGGCAGATCATAGCCCTTTAAGAATAACCTGGAAAGGAAAGGAAAGGAAAATCAGATGGACAATGAACCAATCTCTAGTTAAAGATAAAGAATATCGAGAAATGTTGGAGAAGGAGTTAAGAATATTTTTTTAAAATAAATATAAAAGAAGATACATCATTGCAAAATATCTGGGACACAACAAAAGCCTATATATGCGGCAGAGGTGGGTGCCAACTTACCTCGCTGCCGGTTCGCTCCCTCCCACGCCGCGTGGGCGCACCTCGTGGGCACGCGTGCGCTTTGTGCGCGCGCACATGCGCAGTAACAAAAAACCCCCCCCCCAAAAAAACAAAGCCGAAAAAAAGATGGCGACCGCATGCACAGTGCCGGAAGTCGGCTTCTGCACATGCTCAGAAGGGAAAAAAAATTCAAAAAATTAAAAAAAAATCAATTTTTTTTTAAAAAAAAAGATGGCGGCCCCCACGGACCGGCACCGACCGATCCGGTTCAGTGATATCATCGTGACATCACCAGTGGGCCACTACCGGTTCGGGAGAACCCACCCCTGATACGCGGGTCAACAATAGCTTTCGTGGCAAGAAAAAATAAAAGAAAAAGGTTACAACAAGAGACCTTACAGGAAGAATTAAATAAAATGGAAGTAGAATTGCAAAAATAAATAAATTGCACGGACCGGCACCGACCGATCCGGTTCAGTGATATCATCGTGACATCACCAGTGGGCCACTACCGGTTCGGGAGAACCCACCCCTGATACGCGGGTCAACAATAGCTTTCGTGGCAAGAAAAAATAAAAGAAAAAGGTTACAACAAGAGACCTTACAGGAAGAATTAAATAAAATGGAAGTAGAATTGCAAAAATAAATAAATTGCAAAATAAAAGTGTAAAAGAACAAAGAGATATAATAAAGCATAAAATAAACTTGAATACTCAAGAAGAGTTGGCACAAAAAGTTAGGATGGCTAAACAAAATTATTTTGAAAATGCAAATAAACCAAGCGATTGGTTGGCATATAAATTGAAAACACAACGAGAGGGAAAAATGATAGATAATTTAAAGGATGAGAAAGGAAGGGTACAACACAATAGAGAAGAAAAGAAGAAAATAATATTAAACTTTTTTACAAAATTATACGCTCGAGAAGATGTTAAAGAGGATAAAATTAAAACATACTTAGAATCAACAGATATCAAACAATTTACGGAAGATCAAAGAGAGATGTTAAATAGGCCAATTACAATCACAGAATTTGAGACGGTATTGAATAAACAGAAAAACAATAAAACACCTGGTCCTGATGGGATACCGGTGGAATTATACAAAAATATACAAAACCTATTGGAAGAGATAATGTTAGAATTATTCAATGAAGAAATTGAAAAAGCAAGTGGTCAGAGGCTTTAATAACATTGATACCTAAGGAAGATTCGGACCGCCAATTAATTCAAAATTATAGACCCATCTCTCTTTTAAATTCGGACTATAAACTATTCATATCAATAATGGCAGAAAGAGTTTAAAAAATCCTTAATGAGAGTATACACCAAGACCAAAATGGTTTCCTGCCGAAACGGCAGATTAAGAACAATATGAGTATAATGAATATGCTTGAGTATTACGAGGAACATCCTGAAAAAGACACTATGAAATTTGGGATGAAATTTACAAAAATGATACAAACAATTTATTCAAAACAAAGAGCTAGAGTTATAGTGAATGGGGATTGTACTGAAAAATTTGATATTGAAAAGGGTAAGACAGGAATGTCCACTATCGCCTCTTCTGTTTATATTAAAACTGAAACAGGCAGCGCTGGTTTTCCTTGACGCCCAGAAAGCTTTTGACAATGTCAATTGAAAATTTATGATTCGGCAATTAGACACGAAATTTGGGATGAAATTACAAAAATGATAGAAACAATTTATTCAAAACAAAGAGCTAGACTTATAGTGAATGGGGATTGTACTGAAAAATTTGATATTGAAAAGAGTGGAAGACAGGGATGTCCACTATCACCTCTTCTATTTATATTAACACTGGAAACTTTATTAATAAAAATTAGAGAAGTGGAGATGGTTAAAAAAGTAAAATATTTAGGAATTTGGCTAACGGCAAAGTGCTCATCAATAAAAGAAGATAATTATAATAGAATATTAGTGCAAATTAAAAAAGACTTAGAAAATTGGAAAAATCTTCAATTATCACTGATTGGAAGAATATCCTCAATTAAAATGAATATTTTACCAAGGTTGTTATTTTTATTTCAAGTAGTTCCGATAAAACCGGGGAAGGCTTTCTTTGAAGATTTAAAAAAAACAACCTCAAAATACAATTGGCAAGGAAAAAAACCTAGGATAAGATTTATTACAGGATATCAAAGAAAGGGGTGGATTTGGGCTTCCAGACTGGCAACCATATTATCAAGCAGCAGCCTTAGTATGGATCAAGGAGTGGATGGAGCTAAATAATAAGAGAATATTGATAATAAAGGGACACGATTTTCAATTAGGATGGCATGCGTTCATATGGGATGAGAAATATAAATCTCACACATATTTTAAGAGACATTTGGTTAGGAACGCATTATTGCAAATTTGGCTGAACATCAAAAACAACATTATACAAAAATTCCAAATTGGATTTCCACAATTGAAGCTATAAATCACCCAAGTTCAAAGACATTTGACAAAATTATACAATATAAAGATTTATTAGACAAACAAGGAAATTTGAAAACTAGAGAAGATTTAACGGAACATGGGATAAACTTAGACTGGTGGACTTACACACAAGTCCAAGCCAAATATCATAGCGACACTAAAATCTACGAATTTCAGAAAAAACCTAATGACCTTGATAAGATACTATTTGGTACTGATGAAAAACTAATTGGTAGAATTTATAAATTTCTAATAAGATATAAAATCGAAGAGGAGGTGGTTAAGGACATGATGATAAGATGGGCAAAAAATTTTGGACACACTATAGATTTGGAGAAATGGGAAAAAATTTGGACAATTAATTGGAAATTAACAATGTCGGTGGCATACAAAGAAAACCAGTATAAGATGTTTTGCAGGTGGCATCTACCCCCTGTAAGAATCGCTAGGATGTTCCCAAACTCATCACCAATGTGCTGGAAATGTAAGAAGGAAAATGGAACTTACTATCACTTATGGTGGACTTGTTTAAAGGCAAAAAAGTACTGGAACAAAATTAGATCATGGTTAAAAGAGATAATAAAAGAAGATATAGATGGGAAACCTGAACTATTTTTATTGGGCACAATTGATAAAAAATATAAAAAGGAATTACAGTATCTGATTATATACATCATTACGGCGGCAAGAATAATCTATGCGCAATTTTGGAAACAGGAGGAAATACCAAAAGATGAGGACATAATTAGAAAAATATTGGAATGTGCTGAAATGGACAAATTAACGAAGAAAATAAAAGAAAAAGAAGAATCCGAATATTACTTATAATGGAATAAATTATATGAATGGCTGGAAGAGAGAAAGAATAGGTAAAGGATGAACTGAAATTGTCAATATTGGAACGATTAATATGAATGTTAAAGATAAACTATTATAGAAGAAGTAAGATTATTTTATACAACAACGTTATAGTAGAAGTAAGAAATAAAGGAAGAACAAGTAAACTATAAAGTGTAAATATATACATAAGGGATAATATAACTGTGGATATTAGCCGATGCAAGCTTATTGTAAGTATGGGGAAATTGTACCCCTGCTGGTTTGTTTTGTATGTGTTTGTGTTTTATGTGTATTTAATAAAAAATTATTTTAAAAAAAATCTCATGGATCAATGTTAAAACATCAAAAATATCAGAGCAGCCCAAACAGACTTTGTTCAGTTTATGTACTACAGTAGATCAAATCCAACTACTGTTTCCATTAGCAGCTCTTCTGTCTTAGGTATCTAACGTAGAATAATACAAGATAAAAGCACGTTGTAAGACCACTGACTCTAGGGATGACTAATTAGCAGCTCCCAAGTTAAGTCGGGTCTTAATCGAGTACTACTCGAATAGTTTATTGTGTTTCTAATATGGCAGAAACAATTAGTTCATCCTTGGTTACATCTCTTCTTTGGACTCTCAATTCAAAACCCAACGACTTGGAAGACCCCGCCTGCCAACCAATGTCAATTTGAGCCTGACTGACTCATCAAAGGGCTTGTTGGTAAGGCAAAGACCTTACTCAGTCGAAGAGCGTCCTCTGCCATACTCGGAGGTAAGATCCAAGAGAAATGAAAAGCTTCTTTCAAATTTTGATCCATCCCTAATTAGCACACCAAATCCATCTGAGTTAAGAGGGTAAAAACTGCCCTAGTCCATTAAGAATGTTAAGCAATTTTAAAACCAGAGGCTAATTGTCTGCCTCACCTCTTAACTGTAGGCATCACAATTATACCCACTCACTTGTCTTTTTTCAATTCTTGGAATTTTTAAGGCTGTCTCACTTGTTGTTAATTGGAAGTAATGACTTAGAGACCCCATTTTTTTTTAAATATAAGGGGTTTGAGTAAAAACTGTAGTAGCAACCAAGCCAGGTCCTGTTTTGTTAAAACGCTCCTATGGTAAGCAGGAAAAGCACCTTCTTCCCCACACACCACACCCACATATACGCAACAAACCTCACAAAATGTTAGCTGCCCTCAAGGAAAGTTTTGAAAACCTTTCTTGTTTCGAGTAAAAGCATCATCCCAGCTTCCCAGGTATTATTCCCAAGGCATTAAAATGTTCTTTACTGAGCAATATTCCAAACGATTTAGAAAAGAAAACCATGTTAGTCAAATGGGGCTCATCTCATTTTACGCAACCCAAGGGGCAGGCTGGGTACTCTACTTGTTCTAGCTTTTTCTAGATTCGTACAGGGGTGGGTTCCTCCCGGTTTGGACCGGTTCTCCCAAACCGGTAGCGGCCTGCTGGTGATGTCACGATGACGTCACCGAACCGGATCGGTCGGTGCCGTCCGTGAGGGCCGCCATCTTTTTTTTTTTAATTTTTTTTTTGATTTTTTTTTTTAAATTTTTATTTTTTACTTCCGGCACTGTGCATGTGGTCGTCATCTTTTTTTCGGGTTTGGGGTTTTTTTTCAGATTTTTTGTTACTGCGCATACGCGCGTGCACGAAGCACCCACACGCCCACAAGGTGCGCCCACGCGGCGCGGGAGGGAGCGAACCGGCAGCGAGGTAAGTTGGAACCCACCCCTGGATTCGTAGTAATCCAGTTGTTCTAGAATGTTGTTCCTTTTGAGCTCAGAAAACCAGAGTCCTTCCCATTGACTGCATCAGGCAACTGCCATAGGGAAGTTCATATGCTGCAACGTGCCAAAGAATTTGCATCTTACTTAAGAAGATAGAAACTCATATTTAAATAGTAATCTGAATGGCATGTGCAAATAATAATTTGACCGGATAATAGAAAGTAGTCAAGTCCTAAAAAAAAAGAACAATCATCTATTGCAGCAATCACCAACTGGTGGTCCGTGGACCACTGGTGGTCCGGGAGAAAATTTTGGTGGTCCACAGAAAAATTATTTGCATTTTTTATATTGCACTAAATCAGGGGTCCTCAAACTACAGCCCCTGGACTGGATACGTGCAATGAATCTTTGTGTTGCTGTAGAGAGTCTCCCCCTTCAGGGTCTTTTTGTGTGGGTCGGAGGGAGACATAAATTCCGACTTGGGGGTCTGCTTCGGCCTCCTGGTGTGGGGCTTTGGGTGAAGGCTGGAGGGAAGTGCCACTGGTGGCAAAGAGCCAGAGGACCTTGTTCCAGTGGGACTGCATCATGGCCTGGAACTGGCTGACCATCTCAGCACACTGAGCCTCCAGGCTCTAACCCTAACCCTGGCCTTGCACTCCCGCAGGTCTTCCCTCTGCTTGGAAAGCCTATGCTCGTAGTCCTCAGTGAGGTGCTTCTGCTGAGCCTCCTTCTCGGTCAGATCCAATTTGAACTGAGCCAGCTGTTTTGCCAACTCTTTCTCGTGGTGGCTGCTTAGCTCCAACAACTGCTTCCTATTGGGGCCCTAAGGAGCCCGGGCGGGCAGGGGAGGAGTGGCTGGGAGGGGAGGGGCAAGTAGAGGCCAGCGAGGTGCCCCTTGGCATGAGTGACATCGAGTTTGCCACACCCACCCAGTCACAAGACCCAGTCACATGGGTGGGTGTGGCCAACTCGATGTCACGCCCACCCAGCCGGTCATTAGGCAGATCATATTAGTGGTCCGTAGGATTTAAAATTATGAATTTAGCGGTCCCTGAGGTCCAAAAGGTTGGTGACCCCTGATCTATTGGATTTGCACAAAAGCTATTTTCTGCCCTGGAAAGGAACTGGAAATATCCACAATTACAAAATTGGATCTTGTTCCACACAAAGGTACTACTTGGCTCCTCAGAACACTTCAAAATTTTGCTTGAAATAAGAACAAGCAAATGATTATCTGATTGCCAATTTTGGAAATAAACGGAGTTGTTAAAACCGCTTTCATCTTTTGTGAGATCCTTTATAGGTGAAATGTTAGAAATTACCGACCTAAACTGTTTAATCCTGGAAAAATAGATTCATTAAAATAGTCCACAAATCAGAGGTGGGTTCCTCACAGTTCACACCGGTTCTATAGAACCGGTAGCAAACCGCTGGTGATGTCACGGAGCTGGTTCTGTCAGGTGCCGGTCCGCGGATGCCGCCATCTTTTTTTTTTTATTTTTTTTGGGGGGGGGGATTTTTTTAAAAATGTCTTGCTATTTTTTTTTCTTCTGCGCATGTGCAGAAGCCGAGCCCAGCACTGCGCATGCGCCTCCATCTTGGTTTTGGCTTTGGGGGGGTTGCGAATTGTTGTCACTGCGCATGCACGTGCATGCGCACGCATGCGCGTGCCTGTGCAGCGCGGCCATGCAGCACACAATGCGTGTGCAGCCACACAGCATGGGAGGAAGCGAACCGGCGGCAAGGTAAATTAGAACCCACCTCTGCCACAAATACATCAGGAATGCTACATAGGCGGTTGTGATGATTCTCCTGGATGCTTCCCCAGTTATCTCTCCAGATGTCAGCTCGGAGGAAGATGAACCAGTTCCGGGCACATCAGGAGGGGAGTTGGTCAGTGGCTCCAAGCAGCCATCTGAGAGGGATTTGGCTGAAATGCAGCTGCAGCAGGACAGCCCAGAGGCTTCAGGTTGGGAAAGCATGCAGCTGGAACCAGTCAGTGAAGAGGAAAAGGAACTGCCTTCTGCACCTGATCCAAGAACACGTAGGGCAGAGAAAAGGCAAGAGCAGAGAAGATCAGCCTGACTACTCACGAGGAGGCAGCCTCGCCCTTCTTGATGGGCTGCACCAGAAGCTGGCTATTTAGCACAGCAGAGAGAGGGAAGCGATGCTGGGAACAACGTGTTCATTTCCTAGCTGTTTGTTTTCTGGTCGTTGTGGTTCTTGCCTTGCTTTGGATTGACACCGTGCCTTGACTTGGATCGTGCCTTGTGAATCCTGGACTTTTCTTGCCTCTTGTATTGTGGATTTAAGTTTGCCTGGTGGATTTATTTTGGTTGGGAAACTTTCAAGTGCCTTGTGGACTCACTAGCAATTGCTCTGTGGACCAGCATTGGTCTGCTGGTGGCTGGACTTAATTGGGACAGTTCTGGGTTTTTGATGAAGGGAGTTGCGCAGGAATATTAATAAACCCACTAAACCACAGTTACGTGTGTGTTTGTGAGAGAGAGAACGGAACGGCATAGTGGTTTACAGCAAAATTAAATATGTAAAAAATAATGTTTTGCATATGCTCCCATTTGTATGAATAATCCCACAAGAACCATATCCAAATCAATACAAAGCAATTCATACTAATCATCCAAAACCTTCACAGATTTTCACACATCTTATGAGACCAACCATCCTTATCCTTTACAAACAGTTATTTTTGTTAACAGTTATAAACTCCATTTGTCATGAGCCTTCCTTAAGTTGACAATTCTGTTAGATGATCAAAATTCAGATGCTTGGCAATCAGTTCATACTTATGATGGTTGTAGCATCCCGGGGTCACGTGATCCCTTTTTTGTGACCTTCCGACCAGCAAAATCAATGGGGAAGCCAGATTCAGTTCACAAACGTTATTACTGATTTGACAACTGCAGTGATTCACTTAACAAATGTGGCAAGACAGGTCGTAAAATGGGGCAAAGCTCCCTTAACAAATTTCTCACTTCGCGACATAAATCCTGGGCTCAGTTGTGGTCGTAAGTCGAGGACTACCTGCACTTTGTAGCTAAAGGGTCCAAAGAAGAGGCATCACACTGAACAGGTATGTAGCCATGCTGAGAATTGTTATCCAATCTCTCTTCCTGGTGAACCTTAGGCAAATCTTGAGAAGGGGAGCTGTGAAACATAAGCCAGAAGAGGAAGACTGATGAATTAGATTTGGGAGAACTATGCCCATGAAATATATCCACATGTTGAAGTACTCTTTCCTACAAATATAATGTGTGAGTAGCAGGGTCAAAATCTCCCCTGCAAATAAAAACCCTAACTGGGAAGGCAGTACTGATAGACATGGTGATTTCCAAGGGTAACTGCAACAGTGCTAAACCTGCCTTAGGATAAAGTTGTTTATTTTTCTGTGCTTTTGAAAACCCAATGCTACTGAATGCCTGACTGTTCAAAAACCTGAAATCCGTACGTCTTAATTATATTTCTGAGCTTAGTTTCTCCGTGCATTCCAAACATCCACACCAACCTCCCACTCCCCCATTTGAGCTCAGAGCTAAAATCAGATTTACAACAACTGTTAAAGCTGAGGATGACAGATAAATTAATCTTCCCTTCATGAGTTTACATCCAGCAGCATCTGGGCTCTTGATCTGCCCCTAACAAGCACAGGGTCTCTACAAGCTGTCGTTTAAAGTTGATGTTTTCATGACTGGAGATGAATTATTCTGTCATGAGAATCTATTTATTCAGCAGTGGGGAGGTGTGGTTTGGCTTTCAGAGAGAATGAATTCATGGGTTAAGGTCTCCTTGAAACATCATTTTAAGGCTCAGAACAGTCAGGTCTGGGGGGGGGGAAGTTGCATCATAGCAAGGACATTTCCAGAAAAAGCTGAATTGTCACAAATAACTGAAACTTCAATTCCACCAAATTGATCCACAATCATCTGCAAGGAATTGTTGCTCTATCGATGGAAAAAAGACACAAGGGCATTAAGTTAAAAACTGAACAAGAAGTCCTGGTTCTGAAGTTAAGTCAGCTACTGTAGGTCTATAGTTCTAATACCACCACAATTTCCTTCACAATTTGTAGGTAGAAGTCTCCGGAAAACAGAAACGCTTGTTAAGTATGCAATTGGATGTGAAGAACTTACTGGCCATCAAATTTTTTTGTCCCCCAAAATGGTCGTTCCTCAAGTTATTTGGCCTCAGAAAGAGAAGGAGACAAATATTTTAATAATCTTAGGGATAAATACAAAAACTAAAAATGATTCCAGACATTAGTTCTCTGTTGGAGAAATTGTACAATATTGTGTAAATTCCCATGTTTTGCCAAAGTTGTAAACTCAAGTTTGGGGTCCAAAATGAAAGAAAAGAACATTTTCCAGAACGTTAGCAGAACTAATATTCAGTTAGATACATAAAGGTTCTCATTCAGTATAAAAAAGACTTTTTCATACGTAGAAAAATAATTTGAGAAATTTATAAATCAATTGTCAAGAATGATTTTTAGGGAGAGAACAGAAAAGTATGTTGCTCCATATTCCAGGAAGGAATGGCTATTAATAATGCAGCTGCTTCTAAATGGCATGTGATGATGTATGCAATGTCCTTCAGAGGCCTGAAATATGAGACAATGCGGTTAAATATAAGTTTTTAGCAGCTTAAAATTTCTACACAAAAGACTGTTGGTATATTAACCCCGGTCTCCATGATTCTAGTGAACATAGCTGTTCTTCAAATGAAAACATTGGGGTTCACTGTATGAGATAATGGGGGGGGAATCATTATGTATGATAACGATAATGAAGGTTTTTTGGGGGGAGGTGGGGAAGCAGCCAGGCTAATGAAATAAAATAGAAGTTTAAAAATAAAAGCCATCAAGCTTCATCACTATAAAAGTTAAGTCTTATATTGGGCTCAGCACTAGGAAACTCTTTTCACTTTTTATGCCAGATCAAAGCT
Source organism: Thermophis baileyi (assembly GCA_003457575.1). Taxonomy (NCBI): domain Eukaryota; kingdom Metazoa; phylum Chordata; class Lepidosauria; order Squamata; family Dipsadidae; genus Thermophis; species Thermophis baileyi. Next base: position 3,831,650 of record QLTV01001322.1, on the reverse strand, counting down.
GATCTAAGTGGCCCTACCTAACAAACCTTGGCTGATCTCAAAATAAAATAGAAAAGAATTTTTTATAGACTAGAATTCTTTATTGGCCAAGTGTAATTGGGCACACAAGGAATTTGTCTCCGGTGCATAAGCTTACAGTGTACACACAAGCAACAAATGATAAATCATGATTATAATCATAAAATACATTCATCATGAATCATAAGATGCAACACTCAGTGATAATCATAGGATACTAAATAAGCAAACGACATAAATAAATCATAATAGGATACAAAATAAAGGCAATCAACTTAAATCATGAGATACAAACACTAAAGTTATAGTTGCAAGAAGCTAAGGAAATGGGGAATAGGAAAGATGAAAAGATAAGGATAATAGGTAATACAGCTCTACTAGGTGGTTTGACACCCTATAGACAGTGTTGTGCGAATTAGTTGTTTAGCAGAGTAAACAACTGTCTTTGTGTCTGGTTGTTTTGGCGTGCAATGCCCTATGTCCAGGATGTGAGGGGTCTGTAGATATTCCCAACGTTGCAGATTAGATCAGAAATCCAAAAGTATCCCACACAAAGGGAAAACCATTTACATTTGCATTCTATTGTCCCCCCAAAACCCTAAACTCAATGGCAGCTTTACCATGTTCTTGTGCCAGGAGTTGCATAATTCAGCCTGCAAGTCAAACTAAATTAGAGGATCCATCATTTAAGTCCATGGCCGTCAGGACAGTGATGGGAAACAATTGGCTTAAGAGCTGTACATGAAGAGAATTGAAATTTCACATTGACCTTGGCCCACTTTTCAACTGCAGTTAGCTCCTCATATGTCCAAGCCTGGCTTTTGTGTCATGGAAAATATTCCTTAGCTCTTCACTAGAGAAACAAAGAAAGGTTCGATTTCAACAATAGTAGTAAGAGTGACAAATGGTAGTGAGACTTGTAATGGGACACCTTGTTGCGGCCAATTTGATGCAGCCAACTCGCCACGGCCAATTTAGCAATAGCACTTAGACTTATATACCACTTTACAGTGCTTTACAGCCCTCTCTAAGCGGTTCACAGAGTCAGCATATTGCCCCCAACAATCTGGGTCCTCATTTTACCCACCTCAGAAGGATGGAAGGCTGAGTCAAGCTTGAGCCGGTGAGATTTGAACCGCCGAACTGCAGCTAGCAGTCAGCTGAAGTAGCCTGCAGTACTGCACTCTAACCACTGCGCCACCTTGGCTCTTTGCTGCGGGACAACTTGCCATGGCCAACTCACCGCAGGACAACTCGCCACGGGACAATTTAACAATTCAATTGAAGTATTTAAAATAATTTTTAAAAATATTTTCATTGTTGTCATTCACATTTCATTCTGTCCCATCCTTTCTTTAATGATTCTATTCCACCATTTCTTTGATATTTAGTGTAACTCTTGTCCTGCGGCGAGCTGCCCCATGGTGAGTTGGCCATGGCAAGTCGTCCTGCAGCAAATTGGATGCAGCGAGTTGGCCGTGCCGAGTTATCCTAGACCCGTAAGAGTCATGTGTAGGCACCTGGGCTGAAGAAAGGAGCTGTCAGCCTTCCAAGGCAAACCAGATAGGAAACACGACCAGAGGAGAGCTCATTCTACTTTATTGCAAGGCTCCATTAACAGAATCTTGTAAGTCTGAAAGTACAAATCTCCCACTGTCTTCTTTAGAGCCTGAGAAGCTATGGAGGGTCCCTTCTGAGCCACTTTCTCTACCCATTAGGCAGCTGCAGGCTATGCCCTCTCTTATCTGACCATTCCCTAATCAGCATCTCTTTGTCCCATTTCTCAAGGTCTTTCCCACATACCATTACAGGGGTACTAAGAGAAAAGCTGCATCTTTCTTTCTTTCTTTCTTTCTTTCTTTCTTTCTTTCTTTCTTTCTTTCTTTCTTTCTTTCTTTCTTTCTTTCTTTCTCTTTCCTTCCTTCCTTCCTTCCTTCCTTCCTTCCTTCCTTCCTTCCTTCCTTCCTTTTATTTTAAGTTAGTTAGTTAGTTAGTTAGTTAGTTTAATTTATTGGCTGCCCATCTTTAACTGTTAAATATACAGTTAAAACATTAAAAAAATTAAAAAAATTAAAACCAAAGACACATGGGGAAGGCTGGGGCAGAGGAGAGAGGGGGTGGGATCCATTTTTACTCGATCAAGCACCTCCATTGCGCTGTTCCTCAACTGGGCCCCCACAGTCACGTCTTTAGGCCCTTGTGAAAAGATAGGAGGGTTGGGGCCAACCTCACATCAGGGGGAGGCAAGATGTTCCTGTTGTGGCCTGTCAGCGTCCCGTGCCGGTGCTCATGGATCCCAAGGACGATGAGGCGGTTGTGGCACGGTACCATCGGCCCGTGCACCTGGCGCCCGAGTCAGAGAGCGAGGAGGACGATGAGGCGGTTGTGGCGAAGTCCCATCGGCCCGTGTACCTGGCACCAAGTCAGACAGCGAGGAGGCTGAGAGTCAAACAGGGCCTTCTGTACCTCCTGAGGAACCCATCAGGGCCGAAGAAGAAGAGGAGGAGCCTCTTCTTCTCAATGCTCGGGCACGCAGGGCTGCTAGAAGACAAGAGGAGGTCTCCTCGAGAGTAGAGCTGCAGGCTAAGTGGCCACACCCTTAGACTATTTAAGCCCTGACCACGCTGAGCCTTGTTGCAGGAAACAACGTTTATTATTACTCTTGATCTTTGTGACTCCAGTCTGCTCGGTTCTTGTTCCAATACGGGTCTTGTTTCCTGCATTCCAAGTTCTGGGAGTTTTGCCAGATACAGTAAGAGCTGCTCCTTTATCTCTTGGACTCCGGCCAGCTGTTAAGATTACATATTAACAAGCTGGAGTTTTGAAAAAAAGACTATTCTGCCTTTATTTTGTTTTCCACGACTCCTAAGAAGTTATTAGGAGATCTTTCTTATTAGTAAAAGAACAGTGTTTGGCAGTTTGTGTGTGCATATTATTGGTGGCTCGTCACTGGGGCAGAACAGTTCCAGAGGGAAGGAGCCACAGCAGAGAAGGCCCTCCTCCTGGATCCCGCCAGCCGGAATAATCAGGGTGACGGGACCCACAGCATGCCTCCTCTGCCGGCACAAGTGGGACGAGCCAATCCCAGTGGGGTGAGATGGTCCCTCAAGGTTTGCAGAAGATCAGCAAGGTTCTCCAGTGGGAACAATCAGAACGGCAGAACCTGTGCATCGCATGCGGACATGAGTTGGGCTGGATACGTTCCTTCATTTTTTTGTAAAGGGTTATAAAGATAGCCTTGGCGAAGGAACCAACGATCCATTCAAAGCAATAATTAGCAACTCAGTTCCGGGAAAGAGAAAAGTGTGACAAAGAAGCTCAAAATAACCACACCTTAATTCTCTTTGGTATAAGACAAGGGGACAGAGAGAAACTTAGACAGCACTCAAGACGCTGTCATTCTGTCCTTCAACAATGAAGTAGCATTCCTAGCATCCTTCTGGTATCGGTTTCTGGACCTGGATTTACCAATCTTGAACCTAACTTTCTCTCCATCTCATCTCATACTAAACAAAATCAAGGCGGGGTTATTTTGAGGTTTTTTTTTTATGATGTTTGCTTCATCTCATTTGATTGACAGATTGACTGATTGTTGTTGCCAGGAGGTGGGAAAGATTATTGCTTTTTGTTGTTGGTTTTTATATTGGTTTTTTTTATCTTTAGAAGCCGCCCGGAGTTACTGGGAGCAAGTTGGACAGCTATATACATTTTCATGAATGAATGAATCAATCAATCAATCAATCAATCAATCAATCAATCTCTTGACTGTGTAAATCACTTATCTGAGTCCTTCCTTTATGCCTCCTTCATAGCTTCCCCAAGATTAACCCTAAATCCTTTTACATGGAACATAGAACAATAGAATTGGAAGGGGCCTTGGAGGTCTTCCAGTCCAACCCCCTGCTTGAGCAGGAGACTCTATACCATTTCAGACAAATGGGTGTCCAGTCTCTTCTTAAAAGCCTCCAGTGATGGAGCATCTACAACTTCTGAAGGCAAGCCGTTCCGCTGATTAATCTATTCTCATGGCCAGGAAATCCCTCCTTAGTTCTAAGTTGGATCTATCTTTAATGGTCTTCCACCAGTTACTTCTTGTCCTGCCCTCAGTAGTTTTCTTCTTAGGGTAGAATGGTAGAATCTATGATGCTCATCTATCTAGCAGCAGGGTATCCTCCCTGGCCATTCCAGACATGCAACACAGAATAGTCCCAACCAAAATAAAAATAATTCAAACATGAGAGGCGAAAGGCTGGTTCCAGAAGGAATTAAGAGGGTTAAGAATTGATTCCTGGTGACAAAGAAGCAGAAAAGATGCTGTCGAAGATCACAGTGGGAGGGAATGAAACCTTTGGATTTCAAATACTACTGGATATCTCAGAATTATACGTGCACACAGTGACAGATAATTCTGCAGAGATTCATGGATTTTAGTCATTCCAGCAAAGCAAAACAAAAACAGATGAAGTAAAATGCATGACATTCCCAAGCAGGGAGTTTCTCATGTAATTCATCTTAAAATGCAATATTCTGTCATCTCAAGTAACACTTGCTGAAAGCAGCCATCAATACTTTTTGTCAAAAACTTGCACTCTGTGTAAAACGATCCATCAATCTCTATTTACATAAAACACGAAAAACTTTCCACATGGTTTTATAAAGTCGAACCATTCCAAGCCTCTGTCATCCACTTCCACGCTTCACTGAAATATAATTTTGACTACTAGCAAAAGGGGGGGGGAAGAGAGAGAGAGAGAGAGAGAGAGAGAGAGAGAGAGAGAGAGAGAGAGAGAGAGAGAGAGAGAGAGAGAGAGAGAGCGGAAAGAAAAATCCTTTTGAATTTATAAGAGGAAAGGATTTATTTTTTAATATAACGCTGACGCATGTCGCTATTGCCGAGACAGTTTCAAAAAGAAAAATGGGCTTTGTCTGTCAGTATAAGTTTATTTATTTATTTGTCAAACATGTACAAGATAGCAGGTATAGGTATAATCATAAACATAATCAAAGTGAATACAGATAGATGAAGACAATAGGACAGTAGGACAGGGACGGTAGGCACGCTGGTGCGCTTATGCACGCCCCTTACAGACCTCTTAGGAATGGGGTGAGGTCGACAGTAGACAGTCTAAGGTTAAAGTTTTTTGGGTTTGGGGAAGAAACCACAGAGTCAGGTAGTGAATTCCAGTCATTGATCACTCTGTTGCTGAAGTCATATTTTCTGCAGTCGAGTTTGGAGCGCTTTACATTAAGTTTGTATCTAGTGTGTGCTCGTGTATTGTTGGGGTTGCAGCTGAAGTAGTCATTGACAGGTAGGACATTGTGGCAGATAATTTTATGAACTACATTTAGATCGGTTCTAAGGCGACGTAGTTCTAAGTTGTCTAAGCCCAAAATTTCAAGTCTTGTGGAATCAGGTATTCTTTTGCGAGTGGCGGAGTGGAGGCCTCTTCTCGTGAAATATTTTTGGACTCTCTCAATTGTATTAATGTACGATATGCAGTGTGGTTTCCAGACAGGAGAGGTGTATTCAAGAATTGGTGTAGCGAACGTTTTGTA
>QLTV01001322.1:3777415-3799915 GCA_003457575.1 Thermophis baileyi | reverse complement strand
TCAGATCTACACGAACCCCACAAATGCATGAAATGCAGTTTTGCCTCCTTGCTTCTCAGGACTCCCAACCTTCTCCAAATGACAGATCAATCCGACTCTTTGTTTCTGGCATTCCGGCATTGCTGTAGATCTAATCTAACTTTTCCTTTGAAAGGGCCTGTCAGTGTTGTAAGTAATAGCTTACCTAAAGCTTCAATTATTCCATGATTCTCAGGAGCACCTATTTGTGTGTGGGGTGTGCATACTGCATACGTGTGTGTGTGTGTGTGTGTGTGTGCATGTGTGCACGTGTGTGTGCCTTCGAGTCCTTGTGAAGTCCTAACAACTGACTGGACTAGACCAGGGGTCCCCAACCTTTTGGACTTCAGGGACCACTAAATTCATAATTTTAAATCCCGCGGACCACTAATATGATCTGCCTAATGACTGGCTGGGTGGGTGTGGCTAGGTGGTCATGGGACTGGGTGGGCGTGGCCAATTCGATGTCACTCACGTCAAGGGGCGCCTCGCCGGCCTCTACTCGCCCCTCCCCTCCCAGCCACTCCTCGCCTCCCCGCCCGGGCTCCTTAGGGCCCCAATAGGAAGCAGTTGTTGGAGCTAAGCAGCCATCACGAGAAAGAGTTGGCAAAACAGCTGGCTCAGTTCAAATTGGATCTGGCCGAGAAGGAGGCTCAGCAGAAGCACCTCACTGAGGACTAGGAGCATAGGCTTTCCAAGCAGAGGGAAGACCTGCGGGAGTGCAAGGCCAGGTGCTGGCGCCTGGAGGCTCAGTGGGCTGAGATGGTCAGCCAGTTCCAGGCCATGATGCAGTCCTACTGGAACAAGGCCCTCCGGCTCTTTGCCACCAGCGGCACTTCCCTCCAGCGTTCACCCAAAGCCTCGCACCAGGAGGCTGAAGCAGACCCCAAGTTGGAATTTCTGCCCCCCTCCGACCCACACAAAAAGGCCCCCGAAGGGGGGAGACTCTCTGCAGCAACACAAACGTTCATTGCACGTATCTGTCCCAGGGGTCGTAGTTTGAGGACCCCTGATTTAGTGCAATATAAAAAATGCAAATAATTTTTCTGCGGACCACCAAAAATTTTCTTGCGGACCACCAGTGGTCCACGGACCACCTGTTGGTGACCGCTGGACTGGACTCTCTAGTATTCTTGGCAAGTTACAGCGGTGCAAGACTTCTGACCGTTTTTCCTCACTTATGACCGCTGCAGCATCCCCATGGTCACATGATCACTATGAGAAGTGAAATGTTTTCAAAGAAAACAACAACAACAACAACAACAACAACAACAACAACAACAACAACAACAACAACAGCAAGAAAGTCCAGTTGCCTTTTTAGAAAAGCACTTTTGGGATAATGCTGCATCTACAGTGTTTCTGTAAGCCACCCATAAGCATCCAATGATTTTTTTTTAATGTTGTCCCCTTTTCAAAGCAGACTTAAATTCTCTATCAGCACCTGGAGTCTGGCACACGTGCAGTGGTGAAATCCAAATTTTTTTACTACTGGTTCTGTGGGCGTGGCTTGGTGGGCGTGGTGTGGCTTGGTGGGCGTGGCTTGGTGGGCATGGCAGGGGAAGGATACTGCAAAATCCCCATTCCCTCCCCACTCCAGGGGAAGGATACTGCAAAATCCACTTTCCCTCCCCACTCTGCGGCCAGCCAGAGATGGTATTTTCCGGTTCTCCGAACTACTCAAAATTTCCGCTACCGGTTCTCCGAACTACTCAAAATTTCCGCTACCGGTTCTCCGAGCTACTCAAAATTTCCGCTACCGGTTCTCCGAACTGCTCAAAATTTCCGCTACCGGTTCTCCGAACTACTCAAAATTTCCGCTACCGGTTCTCAAGAACCTGTCAGAACCTGCTGGGTTTCACCCCTGCACACGTGGCTTTACAAACAGAGATGGGGTTTTAAAATAATTAGGAAAAACAGGCGCACATTAAACCATAATTAATACAAACTTCTGCATCACGAAGGACTATTTTGCTCTTAGTTCTACACCACCGATCTTTCCAGAAGAAAAATAAACGGGGGGGGGGGGTGGAATGGGGAGATTGTCATCAAAAGATTTGGAGCCAACACAACCTACAAGAGAGGGTGATAATCTTCCCCATATGCTATTTCTCTTTTCAATGTCACAACCAGGCGGAAACTTTCAGATGATTTTTGCTCAATGTTTTGAAGTGCTTTTCAGTTCACAGGAAGGCTAACAACAAACGATAATAAAAAATAATCTTGTCAAGCAAGTACAGAGTGAGTTAGTTGCTTACTAAGCCTAATTAAGCTCAACCCAGAGGGTCCCTTCAGTCAGACAAGTATCAGTTGGGCGATTCTTATACATTTCACTAAGGGGATGCCTGAAATTAAATCCAAGCTTGGCCAAATTTAGTATTATGGGAAGCGCCTGTTTGGCTTTCAGAGGGTTGCTAGTCCAGCTGTTGGGACTCTGAAATCCTCAGTTGTCAGTTTCCATAATCAACTAGCAGTAATATTTCATCCACAATAAAATAAGTCCCTAAATACTTGTCATCAACAAGCACAACGAATGAAAGATTAGCAGCCTCCTTGAAGGCCTAGAAATGTCTGAGCTGCGCACTTGACTATGTTGTGCAAGAAAATGCATGCATACCACACGATACCCTGTAAAAACGTTAAACAAGAATATGGTACAGCGATAAGAAATAAAGCTGATACATTTAAAAGAGCCAAGTCATGTCGGTGACAGCCTTCCAACCACAAACATTTCTAACACTGCGGTACCATCCCGGAGGACCCACGCTTTTGTGGTTGTGTAATACACGGAGTTGTCGGAGTTGGATCATGGCAAAAAGCTCCCTCGGTATTTGCAATGCTTGAACAATTTCTACTTCCCGGCTTCTATGTTGGGAAGTATATATCAATAGCTAGTTGAAGGTCTCCACTTTCCAAACCAGGAATGATTGCAGAATGCGTATCTGAAATGCATCAAACATACCTTTACAGAGAAGATACAGATAGATACAGGTTAACAGAGTTGGAAGGGACCTTGTAGGTCATCTAGTCCACCCCCCCCCCCCGCCCAAGCAGGAGACCCTACACCATTTCTGACAGATGGCAGTCCAGTCTCTTCTTGAAAGTCTCCAGTGATGAAGCTCCCACAACTTCCGAAGGCAACTTCCGTTCCATTCTTTCCAAGAAAAGAATGTTAAGCTGGTTTTGTAACCAAAAATTTCAACAACAACAAAAATATGCCTGCAACACAGTGAATACAGGTAGTCCTTGACTTATGACCACGATTGAGCCCAACTTTTCTGTTGTTAAGTGAGACATTTGTTGCGTGAGTTTTGCCCCATTTTACAACTTTTCTTGCCCCAGTGGTTAAGTGAATCACCACAGTTGATAAGTTAGTAACACGGTCAGTAAGTGAATCTGGAATCCCCATTTACTTTCCTTGTCAGAAGGTCGCAAAAGGGGATCCCATGACCTTGGGACACAGCAATGGTCATAAATATGAACCAGTTGCCAAGTGTCTGAATTTTGATCACGTGATCATGTGGAATGCTACAAAGGTCATAAGTGTGAAAAACGGTCCTAGGTCACTTTTTCCAGTGCCGTTGTAACACTGAATGGTCACTAAATGAACTGTTGTAAGTCAAGGACTACCTGTATTGCAAATGTATTCAGTGGTGGGCTGCAACCGGTTTAACAACCGGTTCGGTGATCGCGCACGCATGCCTAACGCACTTGCGTGCAGCATTCAAAATACAGCAATTTGAAGCTCAGCTGCTTACCTTCTAAGGCAGCCCCGGTAAGTAGAACAACGGAGGCACGGAAATCAGCTGTGCCACGCGAATCAGCTGAGCCAGAAAGAAGGAAATATAGGACAGGATAGGGTAGGGGCGAGTGGGCGGGGCCAGCTGATCGTCAGAACTACCGGTTCGCCCGAACCGGTCCGAACCAGCAGCAGCCCACCACCGAATGTATTGCAAAATAATACCGGTATAACATTCCTTAAACCAGAGTCCACCATATATTTGAAGCCAGTGGCAGCTGGTAGCCATTATAACTCGAGCCGTGGACAGAAGGGAAGTTATCTTGCTCATTCCCCCAAAAGCGATCCTATTCTTCACTAATTTCTTGTTCTGCGTTATTAGGCAAAAGACTGGGTTTTTTTCACCCAAAGGTGCTTTTTACAAAAGGCAACTGGACTTTCTGGGGGTTTTCCTTTGAAAACGTTTCACTTCTCATCCAAGAAGCTTCTTCAGTTCAAAGGAGAAAAAAAAAACAAGAAAGTGATAATGATTCAGTTCCAGTCTCTGGAAGGCCCTTCAGCCATCTGTGCCCTATATTAGTTACTCCTCGACTTACAACTGGGTTTTTTTTTTTAGCGAACCATTTGAAGTTACAACGTCAATGAAAAAAGAGACTTAGGGCTGTTTCTCCCGCTTATGACTGTTGCAGCGCCCCCATAGTGATGCGATCCAAATTTGGGTGCTGGGTGCTTGGCAACGGGCATATATTTACAACAGTTGCAGCTCGGAGGTCCTGGCAAACACCATTTGTGACCTTCCCAGCCAGCTTCTGACAAGCAAAGTCAATGGGCCAGATTCAAGATTCAAGAATCAGAATAGAGCTGGAAGGGACCTTGGAGGTCTTCTAGTCTAACCCGCTGCTCAAGCAGGAGACCCTAGACCATTTCACGCAAGTGGCTGTCCAGTTTCTTCTTAAAAGCCTCCAGTGATGAAGCAAACCCACAACTTCTGGTGGCAAGATGTTTCACTGGTTAATTGTTCTCACTGTTAGGAAGTTTCTCCTCAATTCCAGGTTGCTTCTCTCCTTGATTGGTTTCCATCCATTGTTTCTTATCTTGCCTTCTAGTGCTTTGGAAAATAAATTGCCCCCCTCCTCTTTGTGGCAGCCCCTCAAATACTGGAAGACTGCTATCATATCACCCTTAGTCCTTCTTTTCTCTAAACTGGCCATACCCAATTCCTGCAACTGTTCTTCATACAGTATGTTTTTGTCTCCAGGCCCTTAATCATCCTAGTTGCTATTCTCTGCACTTTTTCCAAAGTCTCAACATCTTTTATGTAATGTGGTGACCAAAACTAGATGCAGTATTCCAGATGTGGTCTAAAATCATGCTGCAACTGTCATAAATATACGCTGGTTGCCAAGTTCTCCCATTTTGATCACATGACCATAGGGATGCTGCAACCTTCCTTCCTTCCTTCCTTCCTTCCTTCCTTCCTTCCTTCCTTTTCTCTTTCTCTTTCTCTTTCTCTTTCTCTTTCTTTCTTTCTTTCTTTCTTCATTTGTCATTTGCTTTGACTTAACAACCACAGTGTTTTGCATAACAACCATGGCAAAAAAGGTCGTAAAATCAGGCCCAATCGCTCTGCTTTAGCAATGGAAATTCTGATCCCAATTATGGCCGTAAACTGAGGACTACCTGTTTGTCTTTATGCTTGTCGCTATCTAATAAACAAACATCAAGTTATGTTTTTGCTAGCTGAGCATTCCATTCAGTGGAACGAATATCTTAGTAAAGGAAGTGCAAAGTATGGGGGTGGGGAGAGTCCTGCCTATTGGAGCAACCCACGTGCTTGTCTATAAAACCACCCAATACTTTTCCACAAATGGAACCATAAAAGTTTATTGCTGCCCTGAGAGTCTTGTTGTTGGGAATTTTGAGCAGGCTGAGGACTGTCTTGTTCGCTGTCTCTGTGTACATGTTTGGAGCATTGATCTTTCTTAATGTAAACGCCGTTAATTTCTTTTATTCAAAATTGGAATATAAATGCATTTCAGCAGGGAGCCTTATTTTTCCCAAATTCCAGATGGGTAAGCTGCATTCGGCCCTTTTATTTTTATTTCGCAGCCCGGCACATTTGAGACACTTAAAAACCAACAACTGTATGATGGCATAATTTCTAACTCTAATTTACTACACGTCTCTCTGAGCCAACAGCAACAAGCACTGAATCTACACATCTTTATTCACACTAATGCCTATTTGCTAACAAGGCACAGCAATGGCAACCTGAAATGGCTGAAATACTTCACATTCTCACATTGTTGCTGTTGTTCACTCGCTAAGTCATGTCCGACTCTTCATGACCCCATGGACCATAGCACACCAGGCCCTCCTGTCCTCCACTGTCTCCCAGAGTTTTGTTGTGGCCCGCCAGCTGCCAGCAGAGCTGGCGGCAGACTCGGACGATGAGGAGGTTGGGGAAGAACTTGGACCAGTCCTGGAGCCTGGGGAAAGCTCTGATGGATGCTCAATGTCAGACACAGAGATAGAGCCAGGGCCGTCCGGCATTTCCCAACCAGAGAGGCAGCTGCCTTTGGAGTCAGAGATGAGTGAGGAGGAGGAACAGCTGGGGCCTGTTCCAGATGCATGTATGCGCAGAGCAGATAGGAGAGGTGAACAACGGAGGACAATGAGCCGGCTCGGGAAGCAAAACAAACGTGGACGCTGACTGGCCCCTCCCTGACTGGGGAATAAGTAGGAGGAAAAGGGAGTAGTTTGGTTGTCACAGACAACCATTCGCATTTCTGGAAAGTTTGCTCCTTGTGTGTTTCGTGCTTCAAAGACTGCCTTGCCAGAACTGAGGTTTGTCTATTTCTCTGTTTGCACTGACTTAATTTGCAGCCTCCTGTCTGGAAGCTCACAGCCTTACATTTATCATAACGAGCTGATAAGGACTATTGCTTCAGTTAACTCCTTGCAGGACTCTTGCCTGGACTTTCTGTTGGTGAATGCAGTTAATTCCCAATCTATATATATATAAGCCAAATACCACTCACGCATCATCACGAAATCTCTAGAACTGTAAAGCCTACAAACTTGAAACTTGGCACATATGTTCCTCTTGGTTTCTAGGTGCTCGCTAAGAAAGGATTTTTTGAAATGACCATCAGATCATTAGTATTTCTTATACAGTATTATATTAATTAACACGCTCTGATGCTAAGGAGTTAGACGTTCTACTCCCCCTCCCCACCTGAAAAGAGCTCTGTTCCAACTGTTTGGAGGGAGAGGGAGAGGGAGAGGGAGAGGGAGAGGGAAAAGGAGAAAGAGAGGGAGGGAGGGAGGGAGGGAGGGAGGGAGGAAGGGAGGAAGGAAGGAAGGAAGGCAGGCAGGCAGGCAGGCAGGCAGGCAGGAAGGAAGGAAGGAAGGAAGGAAGGAAGGAAGGAAGGAAGGAAGGAAGGAAGGAAGGAAGGAAGGAAGGAAGGAAGGAAGGAAAATATAAGGCAACTGGCAGTTGGAACAGAGTTGGAACATTTTCAAGCTTTAACTGTCAATTCATCAAGCCTGATCACATAGTTTTGTAGCAAAGCACGAGTATCCAGCTACTAGTGTGTAAATAAAGAGGGGTTTTTCTTTGCGGGGAGTCTGTTTCTTGCTTCTGCATAGGCCGGGTCAGAACAAGTTTGCCCAAATCCATGTCCATTGTGTTGTTGACACGATCTAACCATCTCCTCCTCCGTCGTCCCCTTCTCCTTTCACCTTCCATCTTTCCCAACATCAGGGTCTTCTCCAAGGAGTCCTCTCTTCTCATTTGGTGGCCCAAGTATTTGAGCTCCAGCTTCAGGATCTGCCCTTCCAAAGAACAGTCAGGGTTGATTCCCTTTAGGATTGACTGACTTGATCTCCTCACAGTCCAAGGGACTCTCAAGAATCTTCTGCAACACCACGATTTGAAAGCATCAATCCTTCGGCGCTCAGCCTTCCTTACGGTCCAACTTCAACTACATTATTTAAGAATACTTCAAGAGGAACTTACTCCCCGATAACGTAAGTCTAGAAGTGGCATTCAAAGCTCGCACAGAGACTGATCTCTGCCCCTCATAATCAAGTGAACTGGAGTGATGCAACGCCCACAAAAGTGACGGGGTGAATTCCAGGCCACTCTCTTGCCATAAAACCACAAAACAGGTTTTATCATCCTTCGCGCCACGTTCCAAAATCATGTCCATTTCTTGAAACAATTCAGGAATCCTAATATAATTGCAACCTTTGATCACTTGTCGTGGTGGCTTTGTTTTTTTGTTTTTTTTTGTTTTGTTTTTTTGCTTTCTGTGCTTTGGGGTTGGGCGATTTCCCCCTAAAGGTGGATTAATATGAAAGAACTCCACAATTACACAAGAGCCAAGAATTTCTGGAAAGAAAGAAGAAAAAACAAAGCCACTGCAGCTTTTCCATCAAGGAGATGTTGACCCTTTCACAATCCCTGCTTCCTTTTCCCTTGCGCAGCCCAGACGTACCTTTTCACTAACACAATTACACTAAAGTAGTTCCGCATCCCTAGTTCAGGCTAATCTGTCTAACAACAACAGAATGCACCTTTCAGATTTCCATTGACAGGAATCCATCGTTCATCCGTTGACAAATGCTTTCTGCTTTTTGCTGACAAAGCTCCATTAACGGGCAAAAATTCCATAAGTGACGCGGATCAGAGAGGAGGATGTATCGCAGGTGGCCGGCAGGACACGGAGCCATATTTAAGTGAAGAAAGTCACCGTAAAAAGCTGCTTAATTATTTAGATACTATTTGTTCTTTCTGAAACGGGGGCATTATTTCTGAGGTTGATTGACAGACATAGCGCTCTGTTCTTTGGAGTAAGAGACAAATGCATAGGGGTGTCATAAGAGCAAGGTTTTTACGGGCTGGGTTCAAATTCCAACTTAGCTCCGAACGTCATCAATCGATACCGTTTCCACATTCAAAGAAGTAAAGCTGGACCTACACTTACAACAGTTCATTTAGCAACCATTCAAAGTTACGATGGCACTGAAAAAAGTGACTTATGACCGTTTTTCACACTTACGACAGTGATCAAAATTCAGATGCTTGGTGACTGACTCATGTTTATGACGGTTGCAGTGTCCCAGGGTCATGTGATCCCCCTTTTAGCGACCTTCTGACAAGCAAAGTTAATGGGGGAAGCCAGATTCATTTAACAATCAGGTTACTAATTTAACAACTGCGCTGATTCGCCTAACAACTGTGGCAAGAAAGGTCATAAAATGAGGCAAAATTCACTTGCCTCACTTAGCAACAGAAATTTTGGGCTCAATTGTGGTCGTTAATCGATAACTTACCTGTATTTTGCTAGTAGGAATCCTACTTAAAACATTCGGATTGGATTAAATTGGATTTCAATTTAATTTATTGCAATCTTTGATCACATTTGTTGTGGTATAGTACAGGTAATAAAAAAATAAAATAAAATTTAAGACAGAGTTAAAACACATTTGTCAAGGTCGCCTTGTCACGAGATGGATGGCAAACAAATTTAATAAATAATAAAGAGGGAGTCAAGCTATTCTCCAAAGCACCTGAGGGTAGGACAAGAAGCAATGGGTGGAAACTCATCAAGGAGAGAAACGACCTAGAACTAAGGAGAAATTTCCTGACAGTTAGAACAATTAATCAGTGGAACAGCTTGCCTCCAGAAGTTGTGAATGCTCCAACACTGGAAGTTTTTAAGAAGAGATTGGATAATCCTTTTGTCTGAAATGGTATAGGGTTTCCTGCCTGAGCAGGGGGTTGGACTAGACGACCACCAAGGTCCCTTCCAACTTTCTATTCTATTCTGTTCTATTCTATTCTATTCTATTCTATTCTATTCTATTCTATTCTATTCTATTCTATTCTATTCTATTCTATTCTATTCTATTCTATTCTATTCTATTCTATTCTATTCTATTCCCAGAATTCTCCAGCCAGCCTGTTGCAATTGTTAAGTTAGTAATGTGGTTGCTAAGTGAATCTGGCTTCCCCATGGACTCTGCTTGTCAGAAGGTCACAAAAGGGGATCTCCATGACCCCAGGACACGGCAACCATCATAAATATGAGTCAGTTGCCAAGCATCTGTATTTCGATCATGTGTCCATGGGGATGCTGCAACGGCTGTGTAAAAACAGTCATAAGTCACTTTTCTTTAGTTTTGTTGTAACTTTGAACAGTCACTAAAGAATAGAATAGAATAGAATAGAATAGAATAGAATAGAATAGAATAGAGGGCTGCAGGAGGCCGTGGCAGCTGAAAACGGAGCTCAGGAGCCCGTTTTCGCTGGCAGAGCGCTCGGGCCACCACAGGTGCCCCCGACATGAGTGATGTCGAGCTGGCCTCGCCCACCCTGGCCACGCCCACCCCGGCCCCCCGAGGTCAAACACAACCATGATGTGGCCCTCAATGAAATCGAGTTTGACACCCCTGTCCTAGACCCTGCCAGCTGAAATCCCTAGGCATTGGAACAAGTGGAATGGACCACTCCCAATAGGGCAAGATGGTTCCTCTGACATTCTGGACTCATGCCAGTTGTTTGCAAACCATTTTCCATATTATGGATGCTTGTTGGAAGCAACCGCTACCTATTATAGCAATAGCAGTTAGACTTATATACTGCTTCATAGTGCTTTACAGCCCTCTCTAAGCGGTTTACAGAGTTAGCATATTGCCCCCAACAATCTGGGTCCTCATTTTACCTACCTCAGAAGGATGGAAGGCTGAGTCAACCTTGAGCCGGTGAGATTTGAACCGCTGAACTGCAGCTAGCAGTCAGCTGAAGTAGCCTGCAGTGCTGCACTCTAACCACTGCGCCACCTTGGCTCTATACCTGAGAAATGTTGTGCGTGCCCGTTTTATGCTTGGGTATAGATTAAAACCTTGGGTATAGATTTAAACCCACCAGCGAAAGTTAGTTTTATAATAGTGGTAGATTACAGTGATCCCTCAGAAGACTGGTTATTTACCACTGATAAATTGTTAGTTGTCACTCTGAGGAGGCAGATTTTGCTCTGTACGTGGAGGTGTAAATTGAAATTACCTCTTGGCACAACAACAAGAGGTAAATCGTAACATGTACTCCAGCCCTGAGCTTGCTTATTTTAGGAAAGGAACTTATGGAAGGATAAACAATATCTGGTCTAGACTGCGGATCCTACAAAGAACCCACCTAAGGATTATTAAAGTCAGGTAAAAAAATTCGTTTTACAGGTAGTCCTCAACTTATGACCACAACTGACCCCAAAATTTATGTTGTTAATTGAGATATTTGTTAAGTGAATGAGTTCTGCCCCACTTTACAACTTTTCTTGCCACTGTTGTTAAGTGAATCACTGCAGTTGATAAGTTAGTAACTCGGTTGTTAAGTGAATCTGGCTTCCCCATTGACTTTGCTTGTCAGAAGGTCGCAAAAGGGGATCACGTGATCTTTGGATACAGCAACGGTCATAAATATGAACCAGCTCCCAAGCAGTTGAAGTTTGATCATATGCTCATGGGGATGCTGCAAAGGTCGTAACTGTTAAAAAATGGTCATAAGTCACGTTTTTCAGTGCCACTGTAACTTTGAACAGTCACTAAACAAACTCAAGGGCTACCTGTATTTCTAGACAGGGTAGAACAGCTGTAGGGATTGATCAATTTTTCTACAATGACAGAAAGTGTTTCCATTTATGAACTGTATTAGGGGTGCACACACCAGAGGTGGGTTCTTACCGGTTCTATCCGGTTCTTTAGAACCGTTAGTAACTCGGCGATGATGTCACGGAGCCGGTTCTGTCGGTGTCTCCGTGGGTGCCGCCATCTTGGATTTTGCTTCTGCGTATGCGCAGAAGCTAATTTTTTATTGCTGCGGGCACGCGCACGGCGCAACCCTGAGCGAACCGGCAGCAAAAGGACCCACAACCCACCCCTGGCACACACCTTCAGCAACTTTAAGACCTGTGGACTTCAACACCCAGAATTCTCCGATCACCCACGCTGGCTGGGCAATTCTGGGAATTAAAGTCCAAAAGTCTTAAAGTTGCCAAAGTTGTGTACCCCTGGACTATAGCATACGACATTTGCTTGGAACTTGGTTTCACAACAAGCAACCATTCAACCAGGAAAAAAAAAAGGATACAGTGCAAAAGGAATAAAATTCTACCTCTTGATGTAGCTCAATTATGCATCAGCCTCAAACAACTGAACTTTTCACAACATTAGAATGCAATTATAGGCCTTGAACTTGTTATAGGAACACCTGATACACGGAGATAATCTTCACCTTCAAAGAAATACTTTCTAACTTATATCCACAGTTACTAGAGGATTATGGATTGCAATTGTAGTATAGTTAGACCATGCATAATTGACAGACTGGGTTTTATTATAGATTTTAGTTGTTATCTATTATTTTATACTAGAATTTTTAATTGTGTATTTACTGAGCGTTTTTATTTGTTCTGGTCTCTGGTCCGAGACTGTAATAAATTGATTGATTGATTAAGTAACTAGAGGAAGACAGAGATTTCTAAGGTTTCCATCAGAAAAAACAAGAACGAGGTGCACTCCAGCTTCTCCCCACCCCTGTTCCACAACAGGAGTGAAATAACATAATTTACTCCTGGGTAAGCATGTTATATCTCCCTGCTGGATGACTTGTCTGGGTTGTTACCATAACGAAGCAACACATCAAAAGCACGATACATAATTAGAGAAGAGGAATAATAATTACTTCTAACATGACAAGGCTGACCACAGAAGAAGAGAACCCTGCCAAAGTCAATTACTCCTTTAAAATTAGGGGGCTAGGCAATTATTCCAATGCACTCTTCATGAATTATACCGTTCATTAATGGCAGCACTGAAGCAAATCTGTGTTGTTCTGACTGCTTAGAGGTCTCCTTGATGCAGCCCAGCTTTGTTCTCGGCGAGTCGGAGAAAGCTTGACATCAATAACTACACCCTGAAGAGCCCTCTCTGCGAGATGCGTTAAGGGACTGACTCTGGCATTAAGGTTTCAGCCCAGCCTGAACAGGCAAATAAAAAAAAACCAAAGGAAGTTCCTTCCAGTAGCAAGGAAAAGCTTCTCTTCCAACCACACCAAACTGCACCTTATTTTTAAAAATAATAATGCCGTTAAAAATAAGGTGCAGTTTGGCATGGTTGGGAGAGAAGCTGATTTCATGGAAATAAGAAACCTTCTTATTTTTCAGAGCCTCAGACCAAATTGATCAAGAAATTTATAAAAAAAAATGTTTCCCCAGGAGGAAGATACAGTAGGTGTTGTGGCTCGCCAGTTACCAGCAGAGCTGGTGGCAGACTCGGATGAGGAGGAGGTTCAGGAGGAACTTGGGCCAGTCCTGGAGTCTGGGGAAGGCTCTGATGGATGCTCTGCGTTGGAAGCAGAGATAGAGCCAGGGCCATCCAACATTTCCCAGCTGCCTTCGGAGTCGGAGATAGCAATAGCACTTAGACTTAGATAAGTGGGGAAGAAGAATAGCTGGAGCCTGTTCCAGATGCACATATGCGCAGAGCTGTCAGGAGAGAAGAACAACTGAGGAACAGGGGCTGACTCGGGAAGAAAGGCACACATGGACGCTGAATGGCCCCTCCCTGGCTGGGGAATAAATAGAAGCAAAAGGGGAGTGGTGGTTGCAGGAGACAACAGTTCGTATTTCTTTCAGAAGATTTGCTTATCATGGTTCGTGCCTCAGAGACTTCTTGCCAGGAATTAATTTACAGCTTTTTCGGCCTGGCAATTATCCAAGGACTGATAAGGTCTATTAATGCAATTAACCCTTGGAAGGATTATTGCCTGGACTTTTCTATGTGTCAATGCCATGAATTCACAGTAGTTAAATAAAGAGGGTTTTTTTCGGGACAAGGAGTCTGTTTCTTGGTTCTGCTAAGGCTGGGTCAGAACAATAGGCTAATGGCTTTGAAATACCTTTAGGGAACTCTTTGTGTCTTCTGGTGACTTTTATATGCAAGACCAAGAGCATAACCGTCTGGGGGGGGGACCAATATGGCACACTCGAAGTGGGAGATGATGTTGAGCCCTTTTGATTCCCCACCGTGCCACATCTGGAGCTGAAAACATGGTGCTATTTCAAAACAGCGTGGTTGTTTTGCAAATGGGACCATTTCTCAATTCGCTACAATGAATATTTCGTTTAACGTAAATTTCCAGGCTGAAAAGCAGAGTTCTAATCACTCTTATCTAAATGCAGAATGATTCAAGAATATATAGAATAGAACATATAGAGTAACAGAGTTGGAAGGGACCTTGGAGGTCTTCTAGTCCAACCCCCTTCTCAGGCAGTAAACCCTATACCAGGGGTGCCAAACTCGATTTCATTGAGGGCCGCATCAGGGTTGTGTTAGACCTTGGGGGGCCAGGGTGGGTGTGGCCAGCTCGACGTCACTCGTGTTGGGGGCACCTATGGTGGCCCGAGCGCTCTGCCAGCGAAAACGGGCTCCCGAGCTCCATTTTTGGCTGCAACGGCCTCCTGCAACCCTCTGCCAGCAAAAATGGAGCTCCTCCCAAGCTCCATTTTCACTGGCAGAGGCACTGCGGGCCGGTCCTTTGCTGTTTCCAGGGCGGCCCTGCAGGCCAGATCTAACCAGATCCGGGCCCCGGGCCTTGAGTTTGACACCCCTGCTCTATACCATTTCAGACAAGCGGTTGTCCAATCTCTTCTTTAAAATTTCCAGTGTTGGACCAACCCCAAAGGGGTCGCGACCCACAGGTTGAGAACCGCTGCTTTAGATAATCATAAAATCCTAGCTTTCAAAGGTGCCATTTGGGTCCTATGATTGACCTATGAGCCTAGTTTCAGGACCTGAGCTAAAGATATTGGATATGGCCTACAGAACTCTGGATGACCAGAGAGGCATAAAAAGGCATCAGATTAGATGACAATTAATGGATATTTCTGATATTCCTTTGTTGCCATCTAGGAGGGACTGTCTGGATGTTCCTAAGTTGCATATAATAGCCGTCACATCAGACTTTCCAGCTACATTTTTCTCTGTCAGGCTTATTCTGAACTCAGCTCTAGTGATCGTTTTGTATTCTTTCTCATGTGGAAAGGTAGTTTTCTGTAGGAAATCAGCCAACTGGCATCGCAACTTCGTCTATCAGCCAGGTAATCTTTTCTTAAAAGCTTAAATGAATCTCTTTCAGCCATGCTCACCACAGGTTTACCACATGTTCACAAATACAAGTTGAACTGGATGCTAGGAAGGTGATCTTGGTAATTTTTGGTTGCACATAATTGTGTAGACTACCTCTTCACAATAAAAGTGCAAAAAAAAAAATACTTCCACCTCCTTTTAATTAATTCATTAAATTAATTTGTATGCCTCCCATCTCACTAACAGAACAATTCTGGCTGCTGATTAAAAATGAAAATGAAAACAACAGTTAAAATGAACTTTTATAATTTAATCAGTTTAATTAAGTGAAATATAATTTCAGAGAATATTGTCTCATCCCCTTGTACAACAGATGTATACTTTTATTAACAGAATGGACATAGGAAGAGATAATATATCTATTTTCCCTTTTTTCCCCCCATAGAACCACCATTTTGTCTGTTCAGTTCTAAGCAGTTACACTTTTTAAGCTCCTTAAAGTAAATCTTGTCTTTCAACATTTGTTGTGAAATAACAATCCTTCTGGTAAAAGAATGGGATTAACAAGCCATGTAAGAATACAACTTTCCCTGAGAGATTTCAATTACTCAGAAAATGTCATGGTAGAGGACATATATTATGTTTGGTGAATTTTAGGAACCAGATTTAACTTTCTCTGCAGTCATACATCTCTTTCCAGCTGCCCCAAAAATTATATTAATGAGAATTTTGTTCTTATAAAACAAATAAACATGATTTTTATGTGAACACATGTGTAGATGTCAACAATATGTCTGCTAAAGGAACATCAGACAACAAACTGATCCATGTCCTAATCAGCATGAGAATCTTCTCCACATCTACAAATAATCCTTGGAGCCCAATAAAAATAACAAATGCATTCCTAATTGTTGGAATTCATTGTTGGAATATATTTCTATGCAACAACTACAGTAGTATTCAGCCAGTAGATGGTAGTATTTACAAGTTGGGATCTATGGTATATACTCTATGCTCCTTTGTTCTGAGTAGAGTTTCCTGTTTCCTGTTACAGTTATATAGTTGAGCAGTAAAGCACATGGTGACTGTACTCTTTGTTTGAACTGTGGTGCTATATATAAACAGAATTTCTAACACTAATAAATGAGCAGGATTCAAATCCATATGGATGCAGAGAAAGTCCCCGAGATCATATGATTCAAAATGAAAGGAAAGTTGGTGGAAAACTATAAAGGTCAGAATGAACCAAACAAACAAACAGAAGAACCCCTCCTTCAATCCACCTGGTAATTATAATCCTATTCTACTCTTTTCATTTTAGCATAAAGAAGGTCTCTTGATGTCAGGTGCAAACCACCAGATCACACATGAAGCGTTCAATGAGTCAATTTATTACTGTAAGCCTATTTCACAGGAATCTTCCCAAATTGGCAGTTTGCACCTGGGCCAGACTAGTAAGTTTCAACAGCATTCAAGGGGACCTTGACCTCTTATGCCTACATAGGGATTCCAGATTAATTCCCCACTTGACCCTTCCCTTGGCTTGGCTAGCCTGTGTCCGACACTTGACCATGGAACAACATCTCACCAACCCAGTCTAAACGCAAAAGCTAAGCCGGGCTGGGCCTGTTCAGTAATTGGATGGGAGACTTCCTGGATATTTCTGAACTACAACCTAGAACAGAAACGTAAAGGCATTCTTAAAGGTGATAATGGCAAAATACCTCCTTACCATTCCTAAGAAAACTGTACAGTTATATCCAGGAAGTCCCCAGGAGCCAAGCGTGACTCGTAAAACCTTTTCATATGTAGTAGGAACTCAGCAGCAACTCAGGAGTGCCTCAAACATCTTCTGTTGCTCTCAACTATATGAAAGAACTACAAATATAGATTACTAAAACCCATAACTGATCTGTTCACATGAAAGTAAGCAATAGAAGTTCAATTAACAAGCAGCAACTCTTGAAAAATTAGAATGACACTTCAACTCTAACATCTTTTGATTGAGTACCTATTCAGTTGAAAAAAGAAACATTTAATGATCATTCATTATTTCTGCATCCCCTTCTTTCACAATGCCATCCCATTCCCATGAGCACGAGGTTTCCTTGAGCAAAATCATTTATCATATAAATCATTATGGTTATATTTTTTAAATAATGTTAAGAGTTTCATTTGGCTCAAAACAGAAAGAGCAACTGGATAATTTAGTTTTAGCAACAAAACACCCATCTGGTTCCACTTTTTCCCCCCCCCCCTCCTTCTCTGCTGCAGAAACGACACAAAAGCAAAGTTGCCAAATAACTCAGAAGGCCACACAGCCGATTTTTTAAAAATGACATTTTCTCCCCAATCCTTTTGCCCTACCATTCTAGTTTGTATCCAGATGTGTAAAATAGGACATTTTAGCAAAAATTCCATTTGGCCCAAGAGCAACAGTGACTCAGCTTTCAATAGATAGAATAGAATAGAATAGAATAGAATAGAATAGAATAGAATAGAATAGAATAGAATAGAATAGAATAGAATAGAATAGAATAGAATAGAATAGAATAGAATTCTTTATTGGCCAAGTGTGATTGGACACACAAGGCATTTGTCTTTGGTGCATATGCTCTCAGTGTACATAAAAGGAAAAAAATACATCAAGAAACATTCAAGAATCATAAGATACACTTAGCCATAGGTTACCAATAAATCAAATCATACTAGGAAACAAATAAAACAATATAAATCATAAAGATACAAGCAACAAGGTTCAGTCATAAGTAGGAGGAGATAGGGAATAGGAAGGATGAGAATAATAATAGTAATACAGTCTTAGTAAATAGTTTGACAGTGTTGTGGGAATTAGTTGTTAAGCAGAGTGATGGCATTTGGGGGAAAAACTGTCCTTGTGTCTAGTTGTTTTAGTGTGCAGTGCCCTATAGCGTCTTTTTGAGGGTAGAAGTTGAAACACTTTATGTCCAGGATGTGAGGGGTCTGTAGATATTTTCTCAGCCCTCTTTTTGACTCGTGCAGTATACAAGTCCTCAATGGAAGGCAGGTTGGTAGCCATTGTTTTTTCTGCAGTTCTAATTATCCATTGAAGTCTGTGTCTGTCTTGTTGGGTTGCAGAGCCAAACCAGACAGTTATGGAGGTGCAGATGACAGACTAAGATACAACACTTAGTGACAGTCATAGAATACTAATAAGCAATCAACAAGCAACATTTCAAATTAGATTAAAAAGTTTGCCTAATTTGATTTATATATTTTGTTAGAAGATCGTATGAATAAGTGTTGCCATCGGTCCCCTGATTTCTGAAGAATCTCTGCCTACAAATCTAAGATGCTACGGAGTTCTGTTAAATAAGCTCAAACTTGTGCTCAGTATTTTGGAAAAATATATTTGCTGTTCATCTATGTTTTGAAAAGACAGAAAAAGAAGTGGGGGGGAAACAAGAGGAAAAACGGTGCAGTTATACAGATCAACTGTCGTGACAGTTTTTCCGATAAATCATTTCTTTAAAAAAACGAAGATGGCAAGAAAATATAATGAATACATTGTCCAAAATATACGGTTTTAAAAGACTTGGCTTCATATGAAAATCATGTGAGCATCCAAAGTTCTTTAATGCGTGTTTAAGATTTTATTCATTTATCTATTTCCTCCAGGCACATACAGTAATTCTATTGGTCGGCAACCATCATGCCTGAAAAATCATACATCGGAAATCCGGAGAGGCACTGGAGGTTGTGCTAAAGAAGGGAAACTTGAAATATTGCACTGCTGTACAGAAGAGCCCTGGTATCTTTTTAAATGCAAGATATTATAACTAAGTGCTGGTTTATGTAAATGAAGATATCTACCATCTCAGAATTGCTTTAATTTAAAATTCTCCGTGGAGCAGAAGATGGCATAAATGGCCCCTTCAAAGGAACTATTCTTTGAAAAGCTTTATTCTTTATCATTCAAGTTCTGGAAAATTTCAATTTTTTTTGCCAAAAAAAGAAAGAAAGAAAAATCACCTATCACAACCTTGATTCTCTTTTGCCCCCCCCCTCCAAAGAATCTTGCTATATATATTCTGAAGATTCAAAATATTACCTTGGACAGTCTCTCAAAAGAACAATGGCAGGATCTCCGTTTTAAATGGCATCTGCATAAATTCCAGTGTGGTTATTACATGAAAAATCAAATTCAAAATAATGACTTTGAAGCCACTTGTGCTTTTTCAGCCAAGCAGGAGGGAGGAGGAGGAGGAGGAAGAAGAGGAGGAGGAGGAGGAGGAGGAGGAGGAGGAGGAGGAGGAGGAGGAGGGGGGGAGGGGGGGGGAGGGGGGGGGGGGGGGGGAGGGGGGGGGGGGGGAGGAGGAGGAGGAGGAGGAGGAGGAGGAGGAGGAGGATGGTGGGGTCCTTGGTGTTCTCTGAGCTTGTTGGTTTCCTTGCAGATGTTTCATAACCCAACTAGGGAACATCATCAATGCTAGAAAAGAGGGGGGTTTGAGGAAGAGGAGGAGGAGGAAAAAAGGAAGACAGAAAAAAGGGGGAGGAGGAGCAAGAGGAGGAGAAGGAGAAGGAGAAGAACTCAGGCTCACTACCCCCAACCATAAATATTCTCCATACTGAGTATTTCCTAAAGAAATAGCAAACAAGACATGATTTCTCATTATTCTTTGTGTGGGATCATCTTTGTGCCATGTGCCAGATGCAAAGAGATAAAACTGAAAAAAGCAGCAGCCAACAAAGGATTAGAAACAGAGCCTTCCTTGAATGTTTGAAGCATGATGTCAAGCCCATTCAGGATGCCTACAAATGCGATGAATTAAGCCTAGATGTAGTGAGTGATAATTGAAATCAGAGATTCGCCTTTTACCACCGACATATTTCCAAATGGTACCCCATAAATTTGGTGGCTGTTTTCATCTTTTCTCTCTTTTTTTTTTAATGACAGCTGGCCGCATCTACCAAGACAATCTAAACACAGGACATAATTTTTAATAGTTCCTTTCTGCTCTGGCTGCTTATGTAACTTTGGGGGTGGGGTTGGTTGGTAGCCCCCAAAAATTTGGAATCAATTTTGCAAACTTGTATTATGTGTTTGGATTATGCAATACTCGACTGACATTGTCTTCCTATGTGGCCTGGCTCAGAGTCCGTCATCTTCAGCCATCCAATCTTCCAAGACAATTCTGCTGGTGACTTGATGCCTGCATTATCTACCATCACAATCAAAACTCTCTTGCAATCATTGCTTTTATCTCCTATGCCTAAAACCGCAACTCCAAGCAACTACATAAGTAAGTATCTCTCTCCATCCTTCAGATTGGTGTCCCAAAATTCAAATATTGACTGAGATCCAAAGTTCATTCCCAGTTCTAACCAAGGTTAGGTGCAGAATTATTATTATTATTTTTTAACAGCCTCTCTCGTTCATATACTAAACCCGGAGAAGGCAAAAGTTTCAGGCTGGGCAATTACCAGATCAAATGCCGCATGTATTTGTGTGTTTGAGTGTATACCTGCGCACAGGTAAGTGAATGCATGCATCTCCTTCATCTAATTGGGAAATCCTGATTTTTCCCTTTCCTGCAGATGGATGAGTTATATGTGCATTTTATAATATAATATTATTATATGATGCCAAACAATCAACCGTGGATGTGTGTTATTTATTTTCCTCCTACACAAAGGCTAACCTGCAAGCTTTTTATGTCATAATTGTGTGCTTTGCCATCATATATTTATTTCTCCCTCACTGTCATTTTCCCTATAAACAGAAAATGCATTTATAGTTCCTTCGGTGCTGGTAACCTTCCTAGTTAGTGAAACCCAATAAAACAACATATATGCTGATAGCAATTGTTAAAAATTAAGTATTTGATATAATAGGCTGCATTCTCAACCAACACACAATGTCCACAACGGACAAACAATCCTGAGTAGCTATTACAGATAGTCCTCAACGTACGAGCGCAATTGAGCCCAAAATTTCCGTTGTTAAGTGAGACATTTATTAAATGAGTTTTGTCCCATTTTATGATCTTTCGTGCCACGGTTGTTAAGTGAATCATTGCAGTTGTTAAGTTAGTAGCAGAGGTGGGTTCCTACTGGTTCTAACCAGTTCTTTAGAACCGTTAGTAACTCGGCGATGATGTCATGGATTCCGGTTCCTTCGGTGTCTCCGCCATCTTGGATTTTGCTTCTGCACATGCGCAGAAGCTAATTTTTGCTTCTGTGCATGTGCAGAAGCTATTTTTTGATTGCTGTGGGCCCGCGCGCACGGCGCAACCCTGAGCAAACCGGCAGCAAAAGGATCCAGAACCCACCCCTGGTTAGTAGCACGGTTGTTAAGTGAATCTGGCTTCCCCATTGACTTTGCTTGTCGGAAGGTCGCAAAAGCAGGATCACGTGGCCCCAGGACACTGCGCCCATCATAAATGTGAATCAGTTGTCAAGCATCCGAATGTAAATCACGTGACCATGGGGATGCTGCAATGGTCCTAAGTCACTTTTTTCAGTGACGTTGTAACTTTGAATGGTCACTAAATGAACTGCTGTAAATCAAGGACCACCTGTACTTTGAGACTGAATTCTATAGGCTACCCAGAATCGTAACAGACTGGGGCAGCCTACATATTTCATGCATTACGTAGTAAATAAATAAAACACAGAACCTTGTATTTCCTTCTGAGGAAATGGCATAAGGATTTATGGGATTATAGGTAGTCCTCGACGTACGACCACAATTGAGCCCCAAATTTATTTTGCCAAGTAAGACAGTTGTTAAGTGAATTTTGCTCCATTTCACGACCTTACTTGCCACCGTTGTTAAGTGAATCACTGCTGTTGTTGAGTGAATCACTGCAGTTGTTAAGTGAATCACACGGTTGTTAAGTGAATCCGGCTTCCCAGTTGACTTTGCTTGTCAGAAGGTTGCAAAAGGGGATCACGTGACCCCGGGATACTGCGACCGTCATAAATATGAGTCAGTTGCCAAGCGTCTGAATTTTGATCATGTGACCCATGGGGGGGGGGTGATGCACTTTTTTCAATGCCATTATAACTCTTGAATAGTCACTAAATGAACTGTTGTCGGTCGAGGATTTTTATTTATTTATTTGTCACATCTTTGAAGTGCCCAGCTCCCTCAAAGAGGTTGTGTTTACATTAAGTCATCATGTGCTTTGGTTTGACTGACTCTGACCTAACAGGTTGCATAAAATCTACCCAACTAAGATTTATTTAATAAATGACGGTTCCACAAAACAAAGCTTAGGACAACAGACAGACCAAGCCGGGGAATACCTACAGTACACCTCATTTAAAGTGCCAGCTATGGATGATCTTGAGAAAATGTGCATCTTTACTACAGGTTGAATATAACTCTCCAGATGTTTGGGTGCCCAAAATCCCCTTCTACTTCTCTCCATCTGCTATTTGTCTGAAACCAGAGTTTTACACTGTGAAGAGTGAAGGAGAGAGAGAGAAGGAGAGAAGGAGAGAAGGAGAGGGGAGGGGAGGGGAGGGGAGAGAGAGGGAGGGGGGGAGAGCGGAATGGAATGGAATGGAATGGAATAGAATGGAATGGAATGGAATGGAATGGAATG